>VUQH01031872.1:22819-35410 GCA_015106775.1 Etroplus canarensis
ACACACACACACACACACACACACACACACACACACACACACACAGGCAGTCACAGGGTAAATGTACTGATGCTGATATTAAACAAAAAATAGTAACTGCACTGTTCAGTGCTATGTTTCATTGGTCCTTATCAACCTTTGTCAACAGTTCAACCCTAGGTTGCATTTGTTTAGCATCACACTCAAAGTAAGCGGCAAGAGCCCATAGGCTTTAAAGAGCTTCATTAGAAGTCATGTTCGTGCCTGCCAAGAGCTCATGCAAGTAAATATTTACCAATTAAAATGGGCATCTTTAAAAGGAAGGCTTTCTTCTTGCAGCTCCAGATGGCATTGAGACATTTAATGCCACTGTAGGATGAAAAAGGAGCTAGTCTCCAGTTGGGTGTGACGTTCTGTTGAGCTTTTTATCAAAACAAACTGAAACCTTTATCAGCTCCATAGAATATCCTGAATGTTCAACATTTACATAACAAAGAAAGCATAAAAGCAGAATGGTGATGAACAGAGCCAGCATGATTGGACTGTTTATTCTTCTTGTTGTTATTTGCATTTTCTTGTTTTTTAATGCAGAAATTGCTCATAGAAAAGATGTGATATATTTTGTTGGATATATCATTTAGTAAACAGCATACCATTTATATTCTAATGTTTATATTTCTTTTATGGTATTATTTTTCTTTGCTCTTTGTCCAATTGTTATTATGCACTTGAAATGTGTTGAATCTTTAAATATTAATGGCACATTTGTATCTATTTTGATGTTGGTGAAAATGCCAATCGGAGAGAACTAGCAAAACATACTGTAAACATACTGATTCACAAGTACAACAAACTTGGGCATTTTTAAGGAAAATCCTTCAGTGCAACTCTTTAGATGTTCAAATCTTGGTCAGTTGGTCATCAGGGAGTCAGTCCAGTGCTTGAATGCAGATTAAAATATCTCATTTACAAAAAAAATGTTTGATTCCATGTGTAAGATGGATTGGCACAACATTTTGCACACACATTAATTTTCCCATTATATGCTATTGATTTTAGAGGTATAGCAAAAATTAAATATTTTGAGTAAAATTTATTGTTTCCCCAGACTATCATAAAATTTGACACAGACTTTGCTACAGATGCTCAGTTTCCCTTGGAATGCATTTAGGTGTATTGTAATAGCTTTGGTGATGTCTTTGCTTTCCGTGATTTTAATTTGTCCAATAGTTTGTTTAGGACGAATTTCTTACAAAGCAAATGATGTTAGTTAGTGTTATGGAAAAGTAATTGAAATGAATCTCACCAAGTTAACAGTGGTGATTCTAGAGTCTGTTGGGGACCAGACAACAAATCATTGTGGGCCTTTGCAACCAGCGTTTACCACCATCATGTTGGAATATAGACTATGCAATAATGCCAATGCAGAGCATTAAACCTATGTAATGGAGCATGCACTGTCCACTGAAGTTTTTACATAATGAAAATGTGCAGTTTTCAGCATCATAAAACCACTAGGACTACACGACAGACACATTTGTTCATTTCTACATATACCATGCAATATTTAATTTAGAGTCTACATTTTTAATGGAAAAAATGGACACAGCAGTCATTAGTTAACCACAAAAAAAGCACTGTCCAACTTAGGTGATTTCCCCATCATGAGATCATTTTGGTAACAACGCCCAAGACCAAGTTGACTGGTATGACTTTTTAATACTGCAACTACTATAACATCTACTTTCTTTCATCCTGCTAGCTATCCTGACAAGTCGGCTGGCCAGTATTTTGACTCTGGCTTCCAGCTGTGAGCACTAGACTAGAACGTGTCAAGGTTAGCCATGCTGGACACATTAGGCTACATTGCTAGCTAAGATAACACATGTTAAATGTCAAAGTAAACAAAACAAATAATTTGATGTAACTAGAAATTATCTTATTCAAGTGCCTCTCCCCTACACTTAAGTCTCGATTAGGAGCATTTAGTTATTTAGTATTTTATCTAATCATTATCTGCTCAACTCAAGGCTGTCTTTTTTCTTCCTCTTTCTTTTTTCTTTTATCACTCCCAGAAGGACAGTGTGTCTTCATTTTTGCTGAGTGGTTTTCATTATTGTCATTAGCAGGCCTAAATAGTATCTGCCAATTTTTTATATATGTAGTTTTCTGCTGTATACCAGGGGGAAAATCTGTGGAAGTCTGCAGTGTTTTTGTTTTCTTGATATAATACACAGTATAGTGAAAAAAATCATAATTATTGTTTCCTGAGAAAATATGTGGATTTATGTAAAACAATAAATCAAGCTGAATTTCCCCAACATTACAACCAGGTGAAATAAATATCGATTTACTTAAGTTTTTGAATTTAACACTTTTAATTTCCTCATGAAGATTTCAGGACATGTTTTCGGGCCAGCCTTCTCACACAAGTCACAGCAACATACACCAGCGACGGAAAGGTGGATATGACATTTCCCAAGCAACACATGCCTTTTAAGACTCTTTTTCTGTAATCTTCCCCACAGATTCAATTTAGGCCTGGTCATTAGGTTTGGTTAAAATGAATCATGTATGCCACTTGAAACATGAGTGAAGTCAGGTATAATCCCCTTAGGAAAGTCAAGTCTCTTCTACTGCCATTCCAAACTTTGCACTTGTAATTTAAAGCTTGTCAGCCCTTGGGTGCCCCCCCACTGGCTTGGGACCCCAAGCAGTTGCCTGCCTTACCTGGTGGCGAGCAGTGCCTTTGCATATTAGCACTAGTGAGCATGAAGCCTGATGTCAATGCCACTGAGCTCACAGTATCACTGTAGCTTAATTCTGCCTGTAAAAAGATATTATATAAAGGCTGTACAATTTTAGTCTTTTAAGTAAAAATACTGTTTTTTTTAATTTTCTAAGTTTCCGGACATGCTAAGCCTTACTGAATAATATAATCCAATTCTATAAATATATATTTTTAAATCTAGTCTAACTTCCCGAAAATCAAGATGTACTGTTTTCACCAGAGAATAAACACAACAATCAATAGTTTAAATTATTTTACACATAAAAGTCCAATTTTACAAGTAAAAGCAGTTCAGTCACCAAATTAAATAAATGCCCAATTCACATTTTGGATATTAGCTCAGGTCAAAGATATACAAAGAATATTGATCTGACATATTTTATCTCATTGGAAGAATATAGTGTTTACAATCACCAGTCCCTCCATTCACATAAACTTCAGCTGTATGGTGAATATAACTTTTCAGCTGCTGCTGCATCTGACTGCCAGAATGCCTTTCACCCCTGACATGGATTTGAAGTCATTATTATCCAAATGATCAAAAACAGACTTCTTCTGGACTCGCTTAAATGGCTGTTGTGTGTTTGATCTGTTTACATTCTCAGCTGGCACACAGGCTGACTGACACCAATGACCTTATCCACCGGTGCTTCCTGAGAGTTTGTTGGAGATGAGAGGAGCATGCAAATTAGCTCTTTCAGCCAATCACTAAGTTGCTTGTAGTTGTGAGCGGGGTCTAATCAGTTTCCCCAGGAGTTAGTTTGCCTCATAGCGGATGGTCAAAGAATCCTGGATGCCACCCCCACCCCCAATCCCTCTGCCTTATGCTTATGATTCCCATCTCTTTTGCTCAAGGATGTTTTTTATCCATATCAGCTCTGCCAAATATAGTCACAGCAGAGTCTTTCTAGATAAAGTTTGTTAATCATTAATGAGTCAATCTTTTACAGCATTCACTGATCACTTTTTGGATAAAATCACAAAGATACAACTTTTTGAATTTCCAACCTGCTTCCGCATGAAAGTTTAGGGTTACACGCCATAATAAGAATCCAGGATATAAAGTGTCTAGGACAGGTGTTATGCATCAAGGAGTTAGCCTTGTTTGTATTTTTAGCTGCAGACCTTCAGGAGCTCTTCAAAATATGTTGGTGTTAAGCCTGTTCTCCTGCAGTGTGCTGTGGTACTGTCACTCACTAGTACTCAACACTGATGTTTTTTTTGTTTTTTTTTTACAGACAGTTTATAAGTTAAAACTAGTTTTAAAGAGTGAAACTGCACAACTGAATGGCAGTCACAAGATTATATTGAGTATACATAAACAATTTTTGTCCTGTTTTACAGATTTGTGTACAATGTCTAAGTTATGCTTCCTGTCATAATCAGAGGAAATAATGCAATGTTAATATTGCTTATTAATACAAATGATCTAATTAGATGATTTTGAAATGGAAGGACAGTTATAACACTATTGCACATCATGCGTATAAATGAAAACTAGCTTGTAATGCAGAGAAATGCCTTCTGAAAGACATCTGCATCTAAAACCGCTCAATCATTCTGATATGGCTGACAGTCACAAGAGTACTTTTAATTACAGAGCTTCTCTCAGTCTCTAAAGTCCATATGAAGCTGGCTTCTGTGGATGTGATAGTAATTTGCTAAAGTGGCGGACCAATAGCTCAACTACAGTGAGAAAGGAGGTTTTATTATTATGTTTCAGAGATAAACTAAATTATTTGTAGTTAAAGTAGGAAGCAAGGGCATATTTATTCCATAACGCATAAATAAGTATTGAGCAGATTGATCTGGAAATGCTGGACAAACCAATTCTTTTTTGCTAAACAGACCATCCTGATGACCAGTTCCCTATAAAAATGTCATAGTGGAGTAGTATTTGGATTGTACTTTATTGATTAGAGAACCCAGTGCTTTGGTGATTTGAAACATGGCAGGAAAACTCTAGGAGGAAAAAAGATGAAAGATACTCTGTGTTCCTGCAAAATCTAAGGATCCAGCTGTTGATCTAAATGAATGAATTCAAGCTCTGAGCTTGGTGTCATCTGCCCACATGCTCCATACTATCTTGAGCCATGCTGTTTCAATCACGTCACGTGCGCAATTGTGTAAACAATTTCTGAGAGTGATTCAGTAACCGTGCTTATGACAGCTACTCTGGGTCTAACTGAGTATATTCTTGTAATTCCTCTGAACTTTATTCAGCTTTCTCAGAATGGATGAAAGAAGTTGTGGCTGCCAGTTCACCACACAGCCTCCTTGGAGGCTTAGTAAGGAAAGACGAGCCCAGAGCTCCCACTAAGCTGCTTGGAGACTGCCACATTATTGACAGTCAATGCAGACTTATCTTTGCTGGCAATGACAGAAATCATTGCGAACTTTCAATCTGTTTCTTACATGCACAGAAGAACCGGCATAATAGATTTGAAAAAGAGAAATATATTATTGAGTCGAGAAAGGGGGCGGTAACTTTTGCTGCTTGCATAGGCTGTGAGGTTATTGGCAGAAATGATGAAAGTGCAAAGTGGTTATTTTCTAATGGCCAGTGGGGGTTGATATCTCCAGTTGCAAAATGAAGTCCTGTTGTCTACGAGAAACTCAAATCCAAGTCTAAAAGAAACTTAACCCCAATTCTCACTTAATGATTGGTTTAATTGTTCCTGATCTTCCTGGCTTCAAGTCTTATTCAATAGAGAATAGTGTTCATTTATAAGATTGTGGCCCCAATTATGGTCACATTTTCTCAGTCAGATACACTCTTTGTTTGTCATGTCCAGTTTCAAAATACAAAGCACTCAACTTTCAAAAGGGAGTTTACAAACCAGTTGATGACATCACAGGGGATACGCCCATCTTTTATTAACAGTCCATGGCCTCAACTGAAGCATACAGGCAAAAAAGTCAGAAAGGGTAAAAGTAGGCAACATTTTGTGTCCTGTATCACACGTGTTGCAAGGTTTGAGTTGGTAAAATAATTGGTTGGGGAAAGCTTGTGGTTAGAGCTAAATGCTTTAACTAAAAAGCCATACATCTTCAGTGCCAAGTCAGCACTGAATTTTTGATATTCAATCAAATCCACTCTATGCCATTAACCTAGCACCAATGGGAAAGGAGAAGAAAGTTAGCACATCTAAAATATGAACATGCACTGTAACTAGTAGTTAAATATGTAAGAATTTAAATCTGTGGTAATAGAGGAGAAAATTACTTTTCACTGTTGTCAGGTTCGTGGTGTGTGTGTGTGTGTATGTGTGTGTGTGTGTGTAGGGCGGACCCAAAGGCAGGACTGCGGTAGGCAGGTTCAACACAAAGCGAGCTTTATTCAAAGCTGATGAAACACAATATCAGGCAGGAACAAAACTAAACTAAACTTGGGAAGCTAAACTAATAAAGGCAGACGGGATAACAGAGGCATGGAAGCCTGGGCAGGATACATTGGAACCAATGGACAGAACACACCAAGACCGGGGACCATAGAAGACTAACGACCAGACAAGGAGTGGAGGGAGACAGGGGAATAAATACACAGACAAAACAACCAATGGGAGACAGGAGGGTGAGGAGCACAGGTGACAACAATCAGGGGCAGGAAGCAAAACTGAACACAACACACAAGACCAGACAGGTTTCAAAGTAAAACAGGTAACAGGGACGAGAGACTAACAGGACTGGAGACTGAGACAGACTAAACACTAAACATGGCAGAACACTACAAGGGAGTCAAAATAATACATATTGACGTATATATATTTTTGAAATATGTATGTTTCATTTCACCAGCTTTGACAATTTTGTGTAAAATAAAAAATAAAAAATAAATCCATTTAACTTACAGGTAGTAACACAAAAAATAGGAAGAATGCCAACGGGGTGAATACTTTTGCAAGCCACTGTACATGTATCACATATCCCTCTGCATTAAAGTATATGAAATTGGCTATGGCAATCAATGCTTTAGCTTACTGTGAATGCAACTTTGGCACTGTCCATGGTTCTGAAGTTGTACCACTGCCTTTATATTCTTATGATATTCCTATAGTAAATTATAGTAATATTCCATTAATAATTTATGATTGTTAAGTAACATTTTCACTATTGGACAAGAGACTTTTATAGCAAACATTCTTTGGGGTGACATAAGTGCAAATACATATTTTACTTAAGATATTTAGGGTAATGTTAAAGTGGACCTGGTGGTAATTAACCTGCACTGACGGCGCTGCACTCAACTTCCATAATTATACATAACTGGGGGTCATGTAACTTGCTTAAACTTGCTATAAAACATGAGAAACCCTTGCCTTAATACTTGGTCGACTACCTAAAAAATTCAATGTGTATTCACTCATCATCACTTTATACACAGCTGTAAAACATAGCTGTAGGAGGGAGAAAATGAAGCTAGCAGGATAAATAAAATTGTAGCAATAAAAATGTCACTGTAATGCTTCCTGCAATGGAGGTTGTAGTTCAGTACAGATGTGTGCTGTGATTAAGACATGACTTTGTAGATAGTTTGTCATAACAGGTCTGTTAAAGGGTGGTGGATCCAAGAAAACAATTTACCTAGTAACAGGTGCCATGTGCATCATGCTTCAATGGAAAGGGGTGTTATGTTGTGCTGGCTCTCTGTATTACCCAATTATGGTACTGGTATTGGCCTAGACAATATATATTAATATATATATAATAATATTCCGCTGTCAAACCAGTCTGGTGTTTTGAAAGCAGACATGACACCATATGGTTTTAGACTCATCAGGAAAGAACATGTCCACACGTGCTTTTTCTTTCAAATTTGGAAACTGAAGCTGCAATCATTTCTGATATATATTTTTTAGAGCCATTAAATTTTTAGTTGTCTAGAACAGAAAAAACTTACAAAAGTAATTTTAATGACATTCAGCCTCCTAACACGGTAAACTAAGATGTGTATGGTAAATATTAGCAGGTTAGTATTGGTATTGTGGGGACATGCCAACATTGGTACACAGCTCAAAGTACAGCTTGTTCTGCCTTATTCACAAAAGGACAGCATAGCTTCAAACCCCTATCTGGAAAGTGTTCCTGACTGTGTTTACACTATGTCAGGTTTGCCACGGCAACTATGTAAAGACTGATTTTGATTGAAAATGGTGAAAAGCAATGAGACCCATTTTAATCAGAGCTGCTTTGTTCACTCCCCTGTGTGGGTATGGATGTCTCACATAATCTAAAATAGTCCTTTGGACCATGCTCTAAAATATGTTCGACGAAGGCTCAATCAGTTTGTGTGATTTTGTAATATTAATTAATATATTGATTAAATATATTTTAAAGTAATAAAATATAGCAGAAATAAACATAGGGTTGTGCTCATAAAATCTGTGTAATTTCACAGACAAACCACCATTTTGTGTTTGCAGGTAGTGGAACCCCCTGTGTATGCAACTTCTTTTTTGACCTAAGACCAAATGCAACCCTCTCTACCAAAAACCTGATTTCTTTTTTCATTACAATCCAAACAGACATCTAAACCATGACACACTGGCTAATGGTGTTGGCACAGTGACGGATAAATAGATGATATTTGGAGGGACGCCTAAGTGTATGCCAGCTTTGATGTCAGAACTCCTTTGGAAAGAATTTTATGTTCTCAAGCCACTAATTCTATTACACAGAATCAAAGCTCACACTCAGTGAGCATGCCATCAACTTGAAATTATTATAGAGTGAAAAAACAGTTAAGTTTAGTTAAAGATTATGATGTAACTTGCAATCCAGTGTACTGTATAATGGGCCAACACTTCAAGTTCTAATAAGTAAAATAGAAGCAATCTTTTAAAACAGAGAAAGCATTTGATAAAAAATTTAGTAATATTAGTTTGTCCAACAAGCAAAGACATCAGAAAATAATTTAATCTCTTTATAGTTTTTCCTGTCTGTGGAGTAATTTGAAACACAACCAAAATCTTTTCATTAGTGCATTTACTGTATGTATGGTCTGAATTTTTATTTAAAATTGGTGAATATTTTCTTAAGTTAAACATACCTTACTGCTGCACTGCAGTAATTACAGACACAAGACCAATAGCTAATCAGAGTAATAGATTACAAATTACATCAGACAGAAAGTACAGAAAAAAATATGCACACATGCATCACTGTTAAGAATGATTAGTATTTAAGAGACAAGCTTTCTTTTCCTCCACAGATTCAGTGTTTATATCCACTCTAGTTTTCAACTGTGCAATTGTTTGAGTGCTCTAAATGATACACTTACAGTACAGTGACTGTAATAAAAAGCTTCAGAACCACAGGCAAGAAGACACTAAAAACAGACTTTAGAGGTAGCAAAATTGCACAATGTAGCTAACAAAGGTGTACATAGAAAATGTACAATAGTCCAAAACACGTATAAATACAATATTGTAATGCACTGGATTGTTCAAAACTCTGAAGCAACCCCCTCATTTCTTTATATTTTGCTTCCACAAAGCCATATGTTCATGGAATTTTTGAAGTGGTCTTGAGCAATAGTTTTTCAGGCTTTCTTAAGGTCTTTCTTTGGACATTGGCTGCTTCTCTCTCTCTCTCTCTCTCTTGCTCTCTCTTTCTCTTACTCTCTCTTTAACTCACTTAACACTGACCTATGAACAGTATTCGAAAGTGACTAAGTGGCTAGTGGATCTACAGTGAGGGCAGACCACAGCATTCTCCATGAGCTGGATCCATTAATGATCACAGATTAGATTAGATGACTTTATTGTCATTTCAACTACATATATATACACAGTGAAATGAGATAGAGTTCCTACAGGACCTGGTGCCCCATACAAGGGCAATGCCAGCCAGCCAGGGCCCGCCTCCGGCCCAGCACAACACCCCGCCCTTGATGTCCTCTTCCCCGGCCACCCGCATCAGGCGACGCCGAGGACTGAAGGCCTGGTCCACCCAGCAAGCCGAGATCGGAGCCCCCAGAAACCGCCAAGCCGCAGCATCAGCCCTGCAACTATACTCCCCCCGGAACCCAAAGACTTTGGTTTCCCGGATTCTGCCCGGCAGGTCATGGAAACAACGCCATTGGATCGCCAGTTAGCATCGTCTATGGATGGAGCTACAATGTTAGCATCGTCCATTTAGCATCATCTGTGGACGGAGCTACGACGTTTTCCGGTCATCCTCGAACCCCCAATTTTGAGCACGAACACCACCGTCCCGGCGTCCACATACCCGAATACAGGGCCAAAAAGGGACAATCACAGGGATACAAGCACCACCTTGGCTCTGGAGTGGCCGTGCGCTGCCCATCGCACCGCCATCTTGGCCCAATTACTGGCAGACATACAGGAAAAATCTCAAATATAAAGAGCTGGACAGCCGCCAGGCCCTGACATGATCTACACCTACTGGCTAAAGAAGCTAACTATACTCCATGAGTGCCTTGCAGTACAAAAGGACCAGCTGCTAATGGATGGGATGCACCCAGAATGGCTAACCCAAGGCCTGGACAGTCCTGATTCTGAAGGATCCTCAGAAGGGACCAGTCCCATCCAACTACAGGCCAATAACCTGCCTCTATACAACATAAAAGGTCCTGTTAGGCATCATAGCGTCTAAAATGACCAGGCACATGATTCGATACATGAGCTCACCCAGAAAGGATTTGTCAGAAATAACAGAGGAGCAAAACACCAGCTACTGGTAGATAGAGCAGTCACCCGAGGCAGTAAGACCAGACAAACCAACCTGTGCCCCGCCTGGATTGACTATAAGTAAGCCTATGACTCAATGCCTCACATATGGATCCTGGAAGGCCAGGAAATATATAAGATTAACAGGACCCTAAGAGCTTTCATCAGGAACTCAAAAAAAAAAAAAAAGGGAACTCAGTGGGGATGTGGACGACAACACTAATGGCCAACTTCAAGCTGATAGCACAGGTCACCATCAAGTGCAGGATTTGGCAAGAAGATGTGCTGTCCCTGCTGCTGTTCTGCATAGGCCTGAACCCCCTCAATCAGATCAACAAGACTGGCAATGGATACCAATTATGGAATGGAGTAAACATCAGCCACCTCCTCTACATGGATGAAAAAAAGCTGTATGCCAGAAGTGAACCAGACATTGATTCACTGATTGTTCAGACCGGTGTAGTGTAGTTGGATGGTAACAAAAAGAGGGAAGGTAGTCAGAACTGAGGGGATTGCACTACCAGAAGGCAGCATTGCAGACACTCAGGACAGCTACAAGTACCTTGGAATCCCACAGGCAAATGGCACCATGAAAAGGTCACTAGAGAAGCCGCAAATACCTGCAGCGAGTAGGTCCTGAGGAGTCAGCTGAATGGTAAGAACAAGATCTGGGCAATTAACACCTACGCCCTGCCAATCATCAGATACACTGCTGGGATAATAACCTGGCCAAAGGAGGAGATAGAAGCCACTGACATCAAGACAAGAAAGTGCCGTACAATGTATGGAGGATTTTACCCAAAATCCAGCACCCTGAGACTATAGCGGAATGAAGGAGGCCAAGGACTAATGAGTGTCAGAGCCACTATCCAGGATGAAACAACAAAGATCCATGAATACATCAGAAAGATGGCCATGACTGATAAGTGCTTGGTGAATACCTCAGGCAGCAGAAACCCAGGATAGAAGAGGAGCAAGAACAGGAACCATCATGGAAGGACAGGCCCCTGCATGGCATGTACCACTGGCAGGTAGAAGAAGTGGCTGATGTTAAAAAATCCTACCAATGGCAGGACAAAGCTGGACTGAAAGACAGCACAGAGGCACTAATCATGGCAGCCAAGGAACAAGCTCTGAGCACAAGATCGAGAGAGGCTGGGGTCTACCACACCAGGCAAGACCCCAGGTGCAAGCTGTGCAGAGATGCCACAGAGACAATCCAGCACATAACAGCAGGGTGCAAGATGCTAGCGGGCAAGGCATATGTGGAACATCACAACCAAGTAGCTGGCATAGTGTATAGTCCCAAGGTCAAAATGGGATACACCTCCAAAGGTGATTGAGAATAACCAAACTAAGATCCTGTGGGACTTCCAGTTACAAATGGATAAACTGGTGATCGCTAATCAACCAGACATAATAGTGCTGGGCAAGCAGAGGAAAAGGCCATAGTGATACATGTGACAATCCCAAGTGATGGCAACATCAGAAAGAAGGAACATGAGAAGCTAGAGAAATACCAAGGGCTGAGAGAAGAACTAGAAAAGATGTGGAAGGTAAAGGCAACAGTGGTCCCTGTGATAATCCGAACACTCGAGGCAGTGACCCCCCAGAAACGACATCCAAGATCTCTGTCCAGAAGAGCGCAGTCCTAGGAACAGCTAAGATGCTGCGCAGAACCCTCAAGCTCCCAGGCCTCTGGTAAAGGACCCAAGCTGGAAGGACAAAAAGACCACCCACAGGGTAAGTGGGGACTATGTATATATATATATATATATATATATATATATATATATAGAGAGAGAGAGAGAGAGAGAGAGAGAGAGAGAGAGGGAGAGAGAGAGAGAGAGAGAAAGAGAGAGAGAGGGAGAGATAGGGTGGTCTATCTTTCAAGCTCGGGTCCTCTACCAGAGGCCTGGGAGCTTGAGGGTCCTGCGCAGTATCTTAGTTGTTCCTAGGACTGCGCTCTTCTGGACAGAGATCTCGGATGTTGTACCTGGGATCTGCTGGAGCCACTCGCCTAGCTTGGGAGTCACTGCACCTAGTGCTCCGATTACCACTGGGACCACTGTTACCTTCACCCTCCACATCTTCTCGAGCTCTTCTCTGAGCCCTTGGTACTTCTCTAGC
>VUQH01031873.1:0-15250 GCA_015106775.1 Etroplus canarensis
GTGGGCTTTTTTACAAGCAGGACTCTGTGTGTGTGTGTGTGTGTGTGTGTGTGTGTGTGTGTGTGTGTGTGTGTGTAGAGAGAGAGAGAGAGACCACAAACCTACCTTGTAACACAACTCACAGCTTGCCCAAAAATTCCCATAGGAAGAGATGCTTGCAGACATTTACACAGTTCTGTTTATTGTCCACACTGATTTTAAAAGATCCTTTATTTGTAAAGGAAATATTTAAATTAAGGAAGCTAGAATTTTCTTGTCAGCCCTCACAGGAATATTGTACTTAAGTGAACAAAAACTGAGCTTTCCAGAACTTCTGTCTAAAAGTCTAAATCTTAGTTGGGAAATTAAAAAAAAAAACTGTTGAATCAAGTTGCCTTGATATTTTGAATTTTCTGAACTTTTCTTTTCTTTTTTTACAGTGCATGTAACATGGATATTTGGTACCTTATCTTAGTACAACGATGACTTAAGACATTGAAAATGTATTTTTTTTTGCAGGTAGGAACACATACAAAGTGTTGAAATAAATAATGAAAATAAAGGTTTGTCTATAGAGTAGTAGTAATTAGATCAGTGACAACCTTCTAGTTGGCTGAGTAGCATTATTTGGTATTAATCTTTTCCTGTACTGACATAGTCTACAAATCTGCGCTTTATGTGCCAAAGAAGCATCAACCTTATTTATTTATCATTTGCATTTGGTAACAAATATTTGAAACAAGGTTGTTTGCAATTAAACTTGTCCAATTTTAATTTGTGTTTACCTATATATAATTACTAGGAAGATTAGCTTTAATATAGACAGGCCCAGGAAATAACATTTCCTGGTGATATTTCAAAATATTCAGGAGTTTATCGGTACAAGTCAAACTTGGAGATGCAAGAGCACAGGGAAATAATTTGAGAAATAGGAATGCTGAGCAGAATTTTTTTTTTTTTTTAAATCCATTCTCAGTCCAAACAATGCCTTGGTGGGACACAACTCAAATCTTAAGACTGAAAGCAAGAGGAAAGGAGGAAGGGAGTTGTTTCCAGATAAATATCTGGTAATGGGTCATAATGACGCGTAATGACAGACGAGAGCTTCCTACTAAATGCAAGGAAAGAGAGGAACAAACAAGCTGTGGCAACAGTCTTGATGATTGCGTCCACAATTTTGTGAGGCCTCAAGAAGGTGATGTATTTGAGAAAAGCACTTTGGCTCCCATTTCTACTCCCACTGTGCAGAGAGAAGTCAGCAGCACCTTTAGTGTCTTAGTCATAGAGGGAGTATCATATTAAGGAGTTGCACTGATAATTTTACTCTAAATCCTTGATTTAACACAGTTCCGCTGACATCTAAGCTCCTTCTTCAAGACTGAGGTAAGTTGTGTTACACTTTAGATGTAAAAAGCAACTTCTTGGTTGCTGAAAACTAAAAGCATTAACATTTAATTTGAAATTCTATGGTAGGAAGTGTGCTACTCCTTAACAGTCAGGTCCATGCAATGGATTAAAAGAAAAGATATGCAGCTACTAACCCCATTTCCAGAAAAGCTGAGATACTTTCCAAAATAATGCACGTGAACCTTACGTAACTGCCAAAAATACAAGGAAAATAATTTCAGTAGTTTTACTGAACAACTTAATTGTATTTTTTATTACATATATATTTAGAATTCAATGGCTGCAACACACTCAACAAAAGAGGGACAGAGGTGTGTTTACCATTGTGTTACATTAGTTTTCCTTTTAATAGCGCTTTTTTTACTATTTTGGAACTGAGGGTACTGATGGTTGTAGTTTTGCAACTGAATGTTTTGTCCATACTTGATATAACACTTCAGCTGCTCAGCAGTCCATCTGATTTTCCTCTTTATGATGCGCCACGCATTTTCAAGTGGAGATAGATCTCAACTGGCAGCAAGTTAGTAAAACACATGCAATCTGGGTCTACAAAGCCACGCTGTTGTAGGCCATGCAGAATGTGTTCTGGTATTTTCCTGCTGAAATATGCACGGATGTCTCGTAAAGAGATGTTTCCTTGATGGCAGCATGTTTCCCCTGAAATATGCCTCAGTGTCAACGGTACCTTCACATTCATGCAAATCAGCCACACCCTGGGCACTGATGCAACCCCTAACCATCACAGTTGTTGGCTGTTTCAGTCTCCAATGTTAACAATTTGGATGGTTTTCATCTTTGGCATGGGAAACTCAAGGCCCATTTTTTCCAAAAAATGAGCTCAAATGTGGACTCATCTGATCACAGCATACAGTGCCATAGTCTTTCAGTCCATCTGAAATGAGTTCTGATCCAGAGAACTTGGCAGCATTTCTGCACAGAGTTGATGTATGACTTCCTCTTTGTGTAATACAGCATCAAGTTCCATTTCTGGATACAATAACAGACTAATTTAATTTCAGTTCAATTAAATTTTATTTACTTTACTTTTACTTTTAATTTAATTTACTTTTTATTTTTTATTTTTATTTGTGTTGCCAGTTCACAACAAAAGTTACTTACTTTTTACTTTATTTTTATTTATTTTTTTCTTATTACATCCTAACCCAGGAGTGGATCAACCATGACAAATTATGCTTTGTAGCCAAACAACCCAAACATGCCTGTAGCCCTTCATTATAAATTGGAGAGGAGATCCCAAAGTTAATAAGACTGATTTTTCAGGGGGAATGTGTATAATTTGTGTTATAATTCAAAATAATACAGATTTTGAACTTTGGATGTTTTTTCAGTGTGAACATCTGGGTCGGCAGGCCTCAGTAGGCTCAGTTACTTAAGGAAAAGCTGGAGCACACTGATAGGAATTTGACACAGTATATAATTATATGAAGTTTTTTCATACATAATACACAATGGTGAATGATATAAATTTATGATGGAAATGTAAAAGTGAATGCAAAGTGATTTTTTAATTGGGACTATGTGTTGATATTGTAGGACTAAGAAAGAAGAAGCTGCATTTTACAGCCCTCTCGGCCATTTAAGAAGGAATAAAAACAAACCATGGCATCCAGGATGGAAACCCTTGATCCTTCGACTTTAACAGATGCCAACTCTACTATCACATACGCCCCTAAATCTGAAACTGTGACCTTACCCAGAGGAGTCGTCTCCGTGGCGGGGATCACTGTGGTGACCGGAGGCGTTGAAATGTCTTGTGGATCCTGTATGTTGGCCTTTGGGTTTTGGGGAACTCTCATTGGCTTCAGCTGTTTAGCTGTGGGGCTGTGGGACCAAATGAACCTGGTCAAAGGGGAAACCTCTCATTTGCTGGGACTGGGGCTTGTGATTCTGGCCCTCAGTTTTGTGGTGGTGGCAGGTGTGGCAGCATTTCACCTGCTAACAAAGAGAAAAAGACAGCTAACACAAGAAGTGAGAGAGGAAGGGAAAGAAGTTCTTGTAGAGAGTGGAAAGGTAATTAAAAAAGTCACAGTATAAACAAGATTTAATGGCAGAAATTTAATAAACTGCACCAAATTCTGAAAAGAAGCTTGTGCAAATAATAGTTATGCAAGCAATGCATTTTATTCCTTCTGACCTCTCCTCTTTTCAAAACGAGGTCACTCCATGTCAGCTCAACTCTATACTTCCTGCTTCTTATGTGTCTTTCAATCTGAATGATGCAGAACTGCAACTTCTCTTTCTCGGGGGGATTTTCCCCTTTTGCTCAACCAATTTACGAGTCTTTTTATGATATTCTTGAGCTATTTTCATCTTGAATATTTTCATTTTATGCATTTTATTTCTACCTTTTGTCACCAGCATTTAAAGAATTGTACTTTTATCACATTTTATTTTCATTGTATAAACAGTCAGTTACTTTAACCCTTTCATGCATGAATTATGACATCTTCAGTCAAGATTGTTTGCTACTGATGTGCCACTATTGCAATAAAACAAATGCATATTTAAGAAAATGTCTTTTTAATAAGTGTCCACTGTAGTGACTACCATGATCAACATTTTACACTCAAATGTTTCTTAACTGTCTTTGTTGTATATGACTTGTTGCTTTGTAAAAGATAAAAAATAAAGCAGATAAAATTTGTTTTGTCTCATCCAGTGTCAACATTAGAATGTGGTTTATCTATAAATGCTGCTGTAATAATAAAAAAATGCCACTCTTCTATTTCCTGATAAGTTTTTTAAATGTACACTTACATGTAAGTCAGATAAGACATATAAAACTTTTATCCCATTAAATGATTTTGTCATAAGTTCAGTACGTTTTCAATCTCACAGCTGGACATTTTACTTGTCACATGTAGATAGTGCATTGTAGAGTAAAAAGTGGACTATGTGAAAAGTGTATATTTGTGTTTTTAGAGAGTGAAAAGAAGAGAGTGACAAGAGACAATACTAAAAGGCATATTACATACAACATACAGAAATTTGCTTAAAGGTTGTCTACTCAAATCTCACAAAATCATTTAATCCTAGTGGTGCCATGCAGATACCTTGCATTTTATTTGGAGAGCTTATGTATTTTCCACCTAAAATTTACAATTAAAGCTCAACAGGATCTTGTCTTTTCAGAAACAATATCTGGTTAGTGAGGATAACCAGAAGTCTCTTACAATGACTCTGGGATTACAGAGACCTTGCTGTCTGTGTTTCTGTTGGTACCAGATATAGGGATTATCCTTACCCAAATGATCCTGAGCATTTTGCTTGTTTTATGAATTTTTTTTTTTTTTAACGCTAATCACCACAAATTTAATTTGAGGATTTTAGTTAAAGTTACTGTTAAACCAGTATTGCATTGAAATTCACAAAAAAAAAATCACAATAGGCTGACAAGGTGGCATGATCAATGAAAGTACAACCCAAAGGAAGTAAGTTGTAAACAGCACAGGAATTACTCATAAAATTATTACAGTGTATTTCTGCTCTCTAAGAGTCAGAGTAAGGAATCATAGTGTGACAATAAAATGCTAAATGAAATTTATGTATCAGTGTATTTTTAGATTTTTATTAGTTGGTGTCCTTTATTTCATTTTATTTTATTGCTCTTTTTCTATTTTGTTATACTGTGCTCCTCAATACCTTATAGATGTACGCTCACTGGCCACTTCATTAGATACATTTTGGTTGTACTGGGTCGGACATCTTTTTGCCTTCAGAACTGCCTTAACTTTTCATGGCACAGATTCAACAAGGCACTGGAAACATTCCTCAGAGATTTTGGTCCATATTGACACAATAGCATCACATAGTTACCTGTTCTTAGCGGCTGGTGTGGTCTGTACTGCATGACGGACTACAGGCAAACTGTGAGTACTTGAAAAATAAAGTCTGACTTAGACTATTTTAATCGCAAATGATTAGCTACTAGGCTAAGCAGTTTTAATGACAACACTCCAACCTACTACAACCAGACAAAAATTGAATTAGTTAAATTTTGTTGAATTTACCCTGTAAAATATCCTTATTCTTGTTACATATCATGAAGCAGGCATTTTGAAAAGAAAGGAGCTGTATGATTTGATTCCATAATTTGTTCCACCCTGTTTTGTTGTTTGTTCAGCTATGTTTATCATAGGATATAATAGTCAAGAGCAAATCATGTATTTAAAGATAGACTAAGACAAATCTGTCTCTGTGAAATTACTCACTCTGTATAAAACTGAAACCAGGCATAGTACTATTTTAAACACAAGTCATTTAAGTAATTTTGATAAATATTGCACAAAACTTTTATGTTGCTTCTTAGCTTGTTTTTCTTTAATTAACTTAGTTTTAGTGAGAATAATGCAATATAAAAGTATAGGCAAATTAAATGATTCTGATATTAAATTACAAAAGAAAAGCAGGACAGACATAAAAAAGAACAATTTTATTCATTTGATTTATAGCTTATTTTTATTGGGAAAGTATGCTACATGAACTGTGTAACACACTACAACATTTATGACCTAAACTAGTTTGCAATGCCTGTCCCTAATTAGGTGTTTGAAATATATGCAAAAAAGACACACACAAAAAATCAACAACACACACACAATCTATATAATAACTACACACATTAAAAACACAACACTTTAACAAAATAAAATATAAACAGATAACACAGGACAGGGTACAAACTGCAGTATAGTAAAATACCATAAAATACAACACAGAAAATTATTCATGACTACATGACTGATTCTGCTTTAAAAACTGTTATACATTATAAAATTATCTGAACCAGGATCCAGTTTCAGTTCTGTATGTAAGAAAATCCACATTGATACCATGAACAGAAGATGCAGCAGAAACTAACTATGGTTATATGGCTCAACAGGATCTTGTATGGCTATATGGACAAAAGTATTGGAACATCTACACTTAACACTTAAAAGAGATTTTATGATGTCCTATTCTAAACCACAGAGAGTAATATGTAGTTGCAGCTATAACAACTTCCACTCCACTGGGAAGGCTTTCTACCATTCTGTGGGAATTTTTACCCATTCTTCAAGAAGAGCATTTTGTGATGTCGGACGCCGATGTTGGGTGAAAGAGCTTGGCTCTTAATCTCCATTCTAGTTCATTCTATAAGTGTTCAGTGGGGTGGAGAACAGGGCTCTGTGCAGGACAGTCAAGTTCTTCCACACCATACTTATCTAACCATGCTTGTATGGAGGCATGGAGGAGTGGTGACATGCTTTACACCACTTCATCCATGTGCTTGGTGATGTAAAGCTTACATGCAGTTGCTTGGCTATGGAAAACCATGCCATGAAGCTCCCAGTGCACTTTTTGTGCTGATGTCAATGCCAGAGGAGGTTTGGAACTCTGCAGTTACTGTGTCAGCAGAGCATTGGTGACTTTTTTTGCACTATGCACCTCAGCACTCAGCCAGCCTGGTTTCTAATTTTACTTGTCTGTCACTTTGTGGCTGAGTTGCTGTTGCAATATCTGGGAGGGAATTGTAGGATCCTGCTACAGGACCACGCTCAAATTCAGTGAGCTCTTTAGAATGACTCGTTCTTTCACAAATGCACCTAGCCACGCAGTCTGCATGGCTAGGTGCTTGATTTTATACACCTGTGGCAATGGGACTGAATGAAACACCTGAACTCAATGATTAAGAGGTCTATATAGTGTACCATGTAGAAATCAACATGAAGAGTATAAAGAAATCAAAGGTGTCAGTCTGATACCGCCATCTGCTGGAGGAAAAACGAACTGTACTTTATCCTCGGACATTTCTAGACTGCCTTGATATGCAGTAGTTTTACCTTTTTCCTCGCTGTAATATTTAAGATATTTTATTTATAGAAGCAATTTTTAATGTTATGAAGAAAGACAGCACATGTATCTCTAAACTGCATATCATCTCTGTTCCATTTAATTTACCTGGACATCTGTATGCCTTTATTTACCCGAGCACTTCACAAACATCGTGTTAAACTGTCCTGTTCCAACCATTTGCAGTGGCATGGGAAAATAGATTAACTAGTTCTCAGGCATGTGAGGCATTTCGACAGGTATCGGACTCGGACGCGTTTTGCTCGGATCACCTGACAGCCTCAGCAAACTCCTTTGTCACGTGTCACCTTGCAAGTTTCAGGAAACCTTTTTTTTTCTCCTCCTGAAAACAAAACTACCTATGTCCCGCCCCTTCCCGGCGCCTATTAGCTGAAGCCAAAAATACAGCGCTCTAATTGGTCAAACTGAGGACACGTCTGCGCACGGCAAAAAAAATCAAGCAACGCCCCCTTCTTTAAACTCGTTCATGTGTAATTGATATCGTCCCTGAAGAAAAAGACGGCTGGAGTTTCAGTATTTTGGGGGCAGTTTGATGAAAGCTGTCAGGAAGTCAGGCGTTAAGGTAAGTTTGTGAAAGAGCAGCCGAACAGCGCGGCGACACGGCTTGTTTTTGTGGCCAGGTTACAAGTTCGTAAACTTGCTGCCAACGTCTCTGAAGGTGTCCACTGTCAGTCAGGTTACTTATTTATACAGTATGCCAACCCAAGTGTGTGTTAGCTCCAGTGGTGTGTCTGCCTCTTACTTTGCTCACCCAGAAGCCTAATTAGAGTCATAATCATCGGTTAAACCCTGTCGCTACCAGAGGCTGTCATGTTTGCCTGTTTGCGCTATTTGTGGAGCTGTTAAACTCACACACAGGCGGTCATTTGGCTGGTTTGTGCCTGCCGCATATGGTATAATCCTTATTAAAGCTGCATAAATAATTAACAGACAGCTCCAGTGTATTTAGATAAAGTATCAGCAGTTCTCTGTAGCACTTCAGCACGACTTTAAAGCTAAATGTGATGATTTGCTCCTGTTCTTTGCCTTATGTGATGGTGTACAAAATACGTAGCTTTGTGTCTTGTCCTGTAGTTTGGAAACACAAGGAAGCAGACAGTGTGACAGTAGGCTTGTATAATTGTGATTTTTTTTTTTTTACATTTATTTTAAATTATGTAAGCCAAAATGATAAGCCCCTTTTCAGTGGAGTGAAACTTAATAGCTTTGTCTGAGCAAAAGTTTGAAACAGAAAGTTTAAGTGAAGTAGAAAGTAATTCAAAACTAGGGAATAACTTCCTTTTTTTCTTCCTTTTAAGCTTCATTTGTAAATTCAGAATCAGAGTCCATTACTTATATTACAGGGGGATTGCCTAAATTACAGGCTTTATCTGTCTGTGAAAATGAGAATGTATAAACCTATATTTAAAAAGTGCAATTGCACATAAATGCACAAACTTAAAACTGTAAATTGTTACATATACATAAATATAAATATGAGAGATAGGTCTATATTGGCATTCTTCTATTTGAAAAAGTGCAATATGTCCCAAAAACTCTCAGAGTTAAAAATTAAAAACAGTACTATATGCAAGATACGGTCATAAGATAAACAGTACAGGTGTTAAAGTTTGATGGCCACAGGTAGGAATGATTTCCTGTGGTATTCTGTGGGGCATTGCGGTGGAATGAGTCATTAAAAGTGAAGCTTTTTTAAACCTTTGAAAATAAAATCAGAATGCTTTATTAATCCCTGGGGGGAAATTGCTTAGTGTATTCAACCCTCTGCATACCTGATATTTTATCTGATTTGAAAGTTTGTTTGGTCTGCAGGTAAATCAATCCATGCGTAAATGTGTGGCAAACTATTATCTGTAGCATGTTTCTCTAAGCCTGAACACTGACGAGTTACTGTTCTTTAATTGATGTCTTTTCAATAGACATTGGACCACTGTAAGTTAAAATTGTATTCAGACTGCCGCTCAATAAACGATTTTAATCTCAGATATTAGCAACATGACTGTGCTGTACCAGTTTTAAGGGTTTAGGCATACTGAAAAATGAAAACAAAATACACAAAGCAGTTGACAGTTCAATTCTAGTTAAACTCTTAGAAGACAGTGATTGTAATTTTCTGTCATATTTTTTTCTCTTTTTCAGGATGGTCTCTAAAACACCCCCAGGAATCAGATAAACTTAACTCTATAGAAACAGTTTGCTCCGTGCAGTCTAAGAGGATGCTGCACTGTAAGAGGCTGTACAAATGAAGCTGTGGAGAATGGGTGGTTCTGGTGTTGGCAGAAATGTTAAAAAGCTAGTGAAACTAGTTGTATTACTTAGTTAATGAGAAGTGTCATCTCAAAATTGACTCACAGATCATTTTACTTTTGGTGTTAAGCTTTGGCAACTGTTTGGCAGTAAATATAGGAAATCAAAATTTTTGGGTGATGGAGTACAGTGATAAAGTGCTGTGTGAGACTGGGGAGGTGGAGCCCGACCCCAACATTGTGAGTGAAGAGGCAGGGAAACTGTATTCAGAACTACAGGTGAGGTTTTTTCTTTTTTCTTTTATTTCTTTAGGATTTCTGCTTCCAGGAAAACATTATGCCATGGTGACCTAGATGAATATATTATTCACATTTGGTCACACATACCTGTTTTTTCACTCAACTGTTTTACCCTATCACAGACTGTTATCGAGACCCACGGAGAAGGTGTGGTGGAGTCTCTGGTACCCATATTTGTCTGGGTCCTGGAGGGGCTGGCCAACTGTAAAGCACAGCTGAGAGACAGGGGAGAGGAGGCCGAGAGGGAGAAAGCTGAAAGAGAGGAGTTGCTCGAGAGATACCATGCAGAGAAAGCACTGAGGAAAGAAAGTCAAGAGGTGAGAACTGATGCAGTATCAAGAGATGCAATCTGACATGGCAGAATTTATGTTGCAAGTTTTCATGTAAAAGTAGCTCCTTTTACTGTTAAATTCTGTTTGTTTTCTTTAGAGGTATCTGGAGTTGGATGACCAAATTGAGCAGGAGAGGAGAGCATTGAGGGGCAGGGAAAAAGAGCGAGAACGACGAGAGAGAGATCTAGAGAAGAAAGCAAGACAACAAGCTGATCAGTGTGAGTATTTGAATATTTACTAGCTGGTGTTGTTTATTTACTAGCTCATGTTGTCTGTCTATTTGTATGGCATTCTGGGAAAACAAGGTTCTGAAAACACCTACTGTTCTAGAAGCTACCACAAAGGTGGTTTTGAGTACTTTTCACAGACTTCAGAAAGAACTGGGTCATAGTGTCAACATGCTGAGTGGCGTCAAGGTCGGTGTGATCCTTATGTGCGAATTTTCCTGAGGTCAATTAATTGTTTATGTTCATTACTGTTTTTTGTTTGAACTTATGATGTCTTTCTTGGGTGCATGGATCAGCCAAAATATAAAAACCACCTGCCTAGTATTGTGTATTTTCTTTTTGTGCCACTAAGAGCTCTTTCCCATCCAAACATTCACCAGGAAGTTAACAGCAGATCATTTGGATCTGTTGGTTGCACAACGAGGTCTCTGTGGGACAGGCTTGTTCTGATATCCCCCTGATGTTCACAAGTTGGGAAGTTTAAAGAACAAGTTATTGCCTTAGACCTACTTTTTTGTTTCTTAAGACATTCCTGTACAGCAGTGCATCACATCACATATCAGTGATTTTAATGTGTTAAAATGTGTGTTACTGGTGTATTTAAAGAATAAATGCTAAAAAACAACTAATATTTATAAAATATTTAGTGATTCTCAATTACAGTACTGTACAAAAATCTTGAGCTGGCCCTCTTTCTTATATTTTGCTTCCAAGGAGCCAGACTTGATTGTAATTTTTAAAAGTGGTCTTCAGCGACAGTTCTTCGGGTTTTCTGAAGGTCTTTAAAAGGTTTTCTTTGGACATTTTTATTTGGACACTTTCTTGTTAAGCCACTTAACATTGATCCATGAATCATTCAATTATTAAAAAATGTCAAAAATAACCCAGTTTGACAGGCATAAAATACAACCCCAATTATGCATAAAATATAAATAAATCACCAAATGCAATGATTGGAAAATCTCATAAAGATTTTATTTACAAGAAAGCTTGTCTAAAAAAGTTCAGGCTATGTTGAAGAATAAAGATGATCATATAAAATATTGACTTTCAAGTTCACTAGAATTGTACAAACTGTTTTTGTTGCCTTATATACTATATTTCCATGTTTGTTTGCACATGGTGCTACAAATTATTGCACCTATTTCCCAATAAAGCAATGAGTGGTGCTTTAAGATTTCTGCACAGTACTTTTAAATGTCTGAATTGTATCCTTTCTGTTTTTGTGTTTTGTTTCCAAACAACACCAAAAGCTACATGCATTTTGTTTTCTTACAGTGGTGGCCTTGGAGGAACAGAAAGCAAATCTGAGCAGAGAACTGAGCGTACTGAGAAATACTCACAACAAGGTCAAATATTTCTGTTTAGCCTCAACACATATATGCCATGTAATCATATACACTAAACAGGCATCCTGTTATCCTACAATACTTGGTAGGTTTCTGACATGTTGCTTATATTTTTTTGTTTTTTTTTTAGTTGGCCCTCACGTATCGGGAACTTTTGGAAAAAAGGAAGGACTCTGAACGAGATTCTCCTTTAAGGTTCTTCTCAACACTCTATACAGAACAGAAATGTTTTTAACAAAGTGTCTCATCCAGGAAGGATTTAAGTATCCCACATGAGCAACTTTATTGTGAACCATACAGTGTACTGTGGTTTGTAGCCATGTGCAAAATGAACAACTAATTTTAAACCCAATGATATGTGCTTCAGGCACTTCTGACAGCATTTGAGTACCATTTCTGTTTATCATTTATAGGCATGCTATTCATAGTGTGTACCGCATATAACTGAAAATGAAAATTTTAAACTATTTTGCAACTTAAGTTTAGCTTTTCAGTTGCACATTGCAATAGTCTAGCAAATTGCACATGCTTTATTGTTTCAGTTAGACATTTTTGTAAAGGGTCAGTGTATTAGCCAGAAAATTTAGCCTTTTTTGGAATATAAGCATTAATGATGAGTTAATGTCAAAGGTTATATTTTAGAGACAAACTTGCAAGAACCTGGTGCAAAATGTGAGGAGTTTTAAAGGAAAACCCCAAAACTTATGTTTTTTTTTGTAGGAATCATGTGCGTACCAGGAATGCTGAATTTTCATCACATCAGGTCTTGTCAGAATCCCATGTTAATGAAAAGGTAAACACTTTTGCACCAAAATGTGGTACATTTTGGTGCAATTCAGCTTATGTCTCCTCCTTTGTTTCAACAGGTGAATAAAAGACCACATTCAAACTCTGGTCCCCCCTGTTTGGAAGATCTCTTAGCTAATAGAGAAAAAGTGGCCAATGATACAAAGCCCACTGCAAATCAGTTTGTTATTGACATCATAAGCTCCACTCCTGAGCTAGCACAATTTAATGGCTGTGTAGATGCAAGGTAATAACCTGAAACCATAAACTAATTTGTCTCAGTGTGATATTTATTAACCAAGCCAGTGTTTACTTGTGCATATCTGCTCACACATAATGTATCAACCATCCCCATATTTTCAGTACCCCAGTTAGACTCAACACTGAAGAGCCTTTAAAAGATGAGCTGGAAACTAGCTTGGTTGACGAGATGAAGGAGGTGGGGGATCGCAAAATAGAAGAAGGGGAAACGGGAGAGACGGACAAAAAGGACGAGGAAGAGGTGGATGAAGAAGATAGTATAGAGTGGGAACTCCGCAACACTGACTCTGTGTTCTCTGAACTGTCAGAGCTGAGTCGGGATTATGTGGAGAGTGTAGACCAAGGGGCCAGTGTAAGAGGTAAAGGCAAGCTTATTGACTTTTTTACCCCAGATGTGATCTTAATCTGTTTTTTTTAACTGTTCAGGAATTATCCAAATATCATTTAGTGAATTTTGAAAAAACAAATATCACAAACATAAAACCTGTGTTGTCACTTTCAAATACAAAGTAAGTGATCGCATACATAAGAGGTGACAAATTTGTTATCCAAAAATAATCAGGCAGTGGTGGCAAACTATTTATACGCTACTAACACCAAGTTCAATTACATTTTTGCTACAGTTTCACAGAGCTTTACTTCCCCTTTTATGTTTTGCACTAACTCATGTTTCAGTTTCTTCCTGGATGTGAATATGGATTAAATAGTCATTTGTGTTAGAAATGTATTCATTTCAGTGTTGTCTATATGTGTGTTCAGACATTTATATATTTTTTTCACTTAGGCAGTGTAGACCAGTCTGAGGAGATTCTTTCTCAGTATGAGGAACTGAAAGTCACCCAGTGAGTGCTAGATTTATTTTCTCTGACCTTGTTAGGACTACTCCATTGTGAGTTCTTGAGTGCAGGGGGGTTTCCAGAAACATGGATTAACTAATTTTGATTAACCACAGATTTTCTCAAAATTCTGAATTATTCATTCGATGCTGTATTTCTTTTTTTCAGTGAATTAATTGAAGCTGCTCGTAAGGCGTTGATCTCTCGGGTAGTAGAGCTGACAGATGAACGTTCAGCTCTTAAACTGGAAGTGACCACTCTTCAGGAAACAGTCTCACGATTAGAAGGGCGGGTAAAGGAGAAGGAGGAGGAAACTAAGAGGTGAAGGGAATCAGAATCAGAATACTTTATTAATTTCGGGGGGGTAATTGCATATATCAGGAAGGAAATTTAATCATTCTAATGCTTTATAAAAATCTTTTTACATTTGTTTTGATTGTTTCATTTATTTTTGTTATAAAATATACAGTTGTGTCAAGAATTTTGTCCTCTATATCCATAATCTTTCACAGACTTCGAAAAGAACTGGAAGCTTTCCAGTCTGAGGATCCTGATGTAAGGTTTTATCTGGTATATTTCAAAGATGCAGTCGAGCAGCTGTAGTGTTTTGGTGAAGCACTTATAAAATTCAGTAACTGCTAATTTTGATGAATGAAACTCATTGCTTTTAATAGAAATAATTTTCACTTTCAGGCATCTCAGCCCACATCGATGCGTCAGTTTTCTCGTTCTGAAATGGCACGTGTGGTCATGGAGAAGAACCAGTATAAGCAGCGTCTGTTTGAGCTGCAGGAGGCAATTAGACACAGCCAGACACTCAGGTAACTTTGAGGTCTTTCTTGAAGATTTCAAGATTTTTATATCGTCAAAGAAAGACACAAAATTTCATTGTATTTTTTTTTTTTTGCATGCAATGACAGTAAAGCATTCATTCATTCATTTACTTAACAGGAATTAAGAGGATACCAACCAAGTGCTGCTAATCAATTGCACTTAATTTATTGATCATCAGCCAGTGTGATCACCTTTATAAAAGCAAGAGTTCTGTCATTTTTACTGGTCTGTTGCATTCAGATGTGCTAATACAATTTTCCCAGGAGTGGGCATCAAAGAAAATTCACCCTAAAGTCAGAACATGCAAAGCTCAGAGAAATTTTTTAAAAAACCCAACAGTTGCATCTCAGGCTCTGCTAACCTCAGTATGTTAATTGTTAAAGTTCATGACAGTGCATTAAGAAAAAGACTGAACAAGTAGAGCTTATTTAGAAGGGTTGGCAGAAGAAAGCCTCTTCTCTGTAGAAAGAACATGGCAGCACAGCTTCGGTTTGCAAAGTTACAATTGAATAAACCGCAAGACTTCTGGAACAGTGTCCTTTAGACAGATGAGACTAATGTAGAGACATTTGGCATTAATGTACAGCACCACATTTGTCAAAAACCAAACACAGTATATCAGCACAAACACCTCATATTAACTGGTGGAGAGGTGATGATTTGGGCTTGTTTTGCAGCTGCAAGACCTGAGCACTTTGCAGTCATTGAGTTGACCATGAACTCTGTTGTATACCAAAGTATTCTAGAGTCAAAAATCCTCCATAATGATGTGAGAGACTGATAAAGTCATACAGCAAATGATTACTTCAATTTATTGTT
>VUQH01031874.1:4826-20026 GCA_015106775.1 Etroplus canarensis
CGGGGCGAGGGAGGGGGGGGGGGGGGGGAAATCAAAAGGTTTGATTCAGGAAATATAAATTATTAGATTGTGTTGTGTCTGGAAAGGTATTTCATAACAGCTCTGTGGATGTTACGTGCACAAGAGAGGTGTACTTCTTTGAGAGGCACGAGGGTATTTATAGAATGGATTTAAGGCTTTTAGCCGACAGAATCCAGTGCATGAGACAAGGAAGTATCATTGCCAAACCTCAAAGTTCAATGCAGCCAGGATTAGCAGGTTGAGGGGAGAGACAGAAAATAAAAAAATAAAAGCATGAGATTGCAGTACTTTTTCAAAATAAATTCAAAGGAAACATACATATGTGCCCTGAAGCAATGCACATTTTAAAAGTTTAAGCAAGGTAAAAGCACAGAAGAGTGAGAGTGAGAGAGAGAGAGAGAGAGAGAAGTCAGGCCATGGCGTAACCGCATGCATTAGGCTGCGGGTTTTTCCTCTCGGTTCCTTTGGCCCACTGACCTAAGAGATTATAACCCTCTGGCTGCAGTATGGGTGCACAGTTTTTGCTGAAGCCTTTCAAAGATACGTACAAACCTCTCACATAAAAACACCCTCTGTCAGAGTGATACTCAACTGGCAACCGTGGGCCACAATCCAGCCCGGTGGAGTCTTGCCAAAAGATCACAGTCTACTCTTCTTACTCAACACTTGTAAGTGCAATAAAACAATTAATTAACCACAACTATCTCTCTTTAACAGGGCAGAAACAAAATAATTTTTCACACCAGATAGCAATCTGTTAACACTTGAAAAGAATCAGTACACATGCAGATACTACAGACACATCTGGATATAACTTGTACCCAAGAGAGCAGCTGTGTCTAAAATTTGAAATTTTTAGGATTTTTTTAAAAAAAAAAGTCTTTTTGCTGTATTTCTGGCTATGCTACTGCTGTATTGGACTTTTTATTCACAACATATCTATCTATCTATCCATATCCACTCACCTACTCATTTCTATATTTCATCCACGTGCATCTTATAGTATCTTACAGAAGCATACTGTGAAAATAAAATATGTGCAATAGGTCTTAAATTATTTAAATCCAACCTCAGATGAACAACAACACACGCCACATTAAACTATGTAATTATAAATTAGAGAAGTCTTTGTGTGGTAAAATTAAGTACACCCTTTGATTCTTTAGCTTGTAGATTTGTTTATGCACAGCTCTCTTAAGCGCCACACAGCTTTTAAATCAGGTTGAGGACTGGACTTTGACTGGGTCATTGCAACACTTTGATTCTTTTGCCTTTTCAGCCATTCTGTTGTAGATTTGCTGCTGTGCTTTAGATCATTGTCCTGTTGCATGATCCAATTTCAGCCAAGCTTTAGATGTTGGACAGATGGCCTCACATTTGACTCTGGAGCAATTTGGCATACAGAATAGTTTATGGATGACTGCAAGATACCCAGGTCCTGTGGCTGCAAAACAGGCCCAAATCATCACCCTCCACCACCATGACATCGGGTGTTTGTGCTGATATGCTGTGTCTGATTCTTGCCCAACGTGGCCAAATATCTCCAATTTGGTCTCGTCTGTCCACAGGACATTGTTCCAGAAGTTTTGTTTGTTTAGATGCAAATTTGCAAACCTAAGCTGTGCTGTCACGTTCTCTTCACTTGTAAGGCCCCTGATTCGATTCCAGGTGGGCACACAAGCCCCTCTCACCATGGAGGAAGGACATCTGGCATAAAAACCTCTGCCAAATTACCAATGCGGATTAATCCGCTCTGGCAATCCCTTGGGGAGAATACAAGGGAGCAGCCAAAGGTACATTTACTCAACAGTTAGATAAAACACTACAGACTGATAAAGGCCCAGGTAAGTAATAACACTAATGTCATACAGACATTTAGCACCAATCCTTTTTATCAAGTTATGGGCTCTCTCACTGCTGATTAGTTTTACCTAATAAATACTACTGTTCATTAACTGGTTCCTGGCCTCCTGTTATTTTTCAAAAGCAGCCCCAAGGGCACAGCAGGTTGAGTATCCTGGCTCTAACCTCTCCAAACACAACAGAATCCCCATGCACACATGAGAAGGTGCTCAGATAAACATGCAATCACATGTATAGTATTGGTACAGAAATATCCAACCCAGGGTAAAAAAAAAAAAAAATAACACAAACGATACCTTCAGCACTTGGTTGCAGCAGAAGGTGAATGTATCCAGGTCGACCAGATGCTCCACAACCTCAGACGCCACCACAGCGTCGAACTGGCCCACGCCTTCCTCCCCTTCACCTGAGAGCGCTTCAAGGGTGCAGACCCGGTAGGACACCCTGTCACGTAGGTCCGGGTCAAAGGATGAATGTAGCTGGGCAGTGCCGATGCTGTTTTCCACTGGATCTATGCCCAAAACTTTAGCTCCCAAGCGACCCAGGGGCTGGAGGAGGACAAAGAGAACAGAACTGTACATCAGATGTTTACAAAATCAGGTTCAAAATAATCAAAACCACAATGGCAAAGAAAGCAGACATTTTAAATAAAAAATATCAGTGTAATACTAATTTAAGAAATAGAGGACTATAATTCTAATAGAGTTGCTGCTCATCAGTTTTTTTAAACTAATGCTGTAACTTGTCTTTTTTCCAATTCAACATCTGATACTTGCACCATCCACTTTGGCTGATAATCCAGTGTATTGATTTCTTTATATTAATCATAATAACTGTATGCAGCCTACAATGCAACATGGTTAAAAAATAAATTACCCACTGTCCAATCACAACAGCGCATTTCAAAACACACATTTCTGCTAAACAGCAGGAGAAACATTTGTCTCAACATGAAAATGTTATTCATAACACGATGACCCAAACAGTTTATTTATTCAAAGAAAACTTGAGTCTTACACACGAACACATATTGTCCTAACAATCTTTAAATATTCTTGATTTGTTATCCACCCTTTCTTTATCAGCATGCTGTTTGAGTTTGAGGCACAAGTCACTGATTGTATTTGTTGTAACATGGTCACGTTGACTGGTATTTAAACAAGCCTTGTGTTTATCGGCAGTAATTAATTCAATGGGAGGCAATTTGCATATATTAATTTTATCTAGTTATTTTATTTGCAACTATCTCATTACAATAAAGGAATGACACCTCTTTACTCTCAAAATCTAAATGTTAAAGTGGACCTAACAGATGTTTCCTTATATTCTGTCTGATGTACTTTATATACATAAATGTTAGAGTTGTGCTGATGGACGATGATGTCAGAGATCAGCGATGGTCAAAGTGACTTGTGATAAACTCACCGATCAAGGCAGTTTTGAGCTCATTTCCCGACCAATCCATTAAATTAATATCATTATTATGAGATTCATAATAAACTGCCTCTGCCTCGTCTGAATTTCACGTCTTATTGCCACAAATAACCAGCATGTGAAACATGGACGTGTCTGGGTGTGGACACTTCCACGAAAGTGTGTGACTGTGGAGTGGCTACACTGATCCATGGTTATCCTCAAATGACAGAAAACAAGGTGGACATTCCTGACTGTTGGATTGATTTTTAAACAAGAGCATAACAGGACTGTGCACTTTATCTCGTCTCCTTAACTTTATGTAGGTGAAAATGTTGCTGTATGGGAGGTGCACAGTGAAGAGCGGACAAGAGACAGGTAGGTTATTTTACACAGAAACAAACAAACAAACAAACTGGATGATATAGTAGAACTAGAGGTTTAAAGTAAAAAAATAAAGAGCCAGCAAATGCTATGGCCATTTATGCTATATGTGCACTTATGTTAACTAATTACAGTAAAGCTAAATCATTCATGGCAACACATAAAAGTGTGTTTATGCTGGAGGTGAGAACTAAACTCCCAAATCCCATCTTCATAAGAAAAGATGTAGGTCAAATCACAGCAATTTTATATCATGTTAGGCTTTTACAATATCATGTGAAAGTGCTCCATAAACTATAAATACATAGCGGGAAGAGAGAAAAATAGGGAAAGAGGGAAAAAACACCAGCATATCAGGCTTGGTAAGTACTTGGTTTGTACTAAATAACAGTTGGATGTCAACAGCGCCCTCCTGTGGACAAAAGCTAAACATCCAAGCCTGTGTGGAGAGCTTCTGGCCCAGAGGCTGATATCCACCCTCGCACAGCTGATGCCTTGTGATGGAAGGACTGTTAGCACCCACACACACACAGTAACAGTCACAGTCTTAACAGACAATTTTATCATGCATGTCTGTGTCTCAATACGACAGTTTGTGTGACATGGCCCTATAAATACAAGACCTGATTTTGTCTTCCCAGATCACAAAACACAGCTGGTAAGTCCTCAGTTCGAATGAAAGCTCTGTCCGGGTCACCCAGCTATCAACGCTAACAAACAGATAAACAACTGTAAATGACCAACTGTCTGATCCACCACACTGCGACCAGTCAAATCAAAAGAGAACAGGAACTGGGCTGACGTTGAAATGTTTTTCCAGGCATTGCTATGTGTGCATGTGAAAAGACTGGCACTGGAATGCACTGCAGGCACAAATGTATGCTGCGCAAGGAAAGCAAAGACTCAATGTGACATGAAAGGTAGCAATTGAAACAATTGCGCCTGGACAGATAATGAGTAGCAGGAAAGATGCTTTTACGTATGTGCTGTTCACTCGGTGTCTGCAGCTTTCTCAAAAAAGATGCACGCATATTTTTACCTCTGTGAGTAGGCCTCCTCCACAGCCGACATCCAGGATCTTCAATCCTGCAAGTGGTTTGCCAGGATGACGCGCTCTGTGCACATTCAGCAGGTTATCCCTGTAGAGGAAAATCAGCAATAAGTTCCAAATAAGAAAAATCTCTCCCATTCCCATGTCTTCCTGCAAGAGACTTAAGTCCCGAAGTGAAAGGTCAGTGAGCAGATATGAGAGCCGGAACCTCTAAAGTCTATGTGAAGCCACTTAGCATAAAAAGGTGTACAGGATTCTCCAAGTTTTATTGCACCATGTGCTGTCAAATTGCCCCCAGCAACAGTGTCAGCCAGCAAACAAGCATCCTCAGTTCCTTCTTCCCTACCTTCCTCACATGCAGTCTGACAGCTGCCTGCCTGAGGCATGAAACATGCACAACAGGGCAAGACCGGAATATGCATCATCCTCATCATTAAAGCTCTGCTATGGTGCAAAAAGCATACTCGCATTCACACAACTAGCTCCTCGCACTATCACAGCCCAGACAGTGGCACTCAGAAGCTACTCAACCAGTATCATCTATATAGACTTTTACGGCCACTTCATTAGGTGTACCCGATCAACCGCTTGTTAAGGCAAAAACATAATTAGCCAATCGCATGACAGCACTACAATGCATTGGGCACATGGCTACGATCAAGACAACCTGCTGAGGATCAAAATGAACATCGGAATGGCGAAGAAAGGTGATTTACATTACTTTAACCTTAACACGTGGTTGTTGGCGCCAGATGGTCTGATTATTGCACAGACTGCTGACCAACTGGGATTTAAACACAGAATCATCTCTAGGGTTTGCACAAAATGGTCTGAAAAAGAGAAAATATCCAGTGAATAGAAATTCTCTGGGTGAAAATGCCTTGTTGATGCCAGAGTTTAGAGGAGAATGGCCAGACTGCTTCAGGCTGATAGGAAGACAACAGTAACTCAGATAAACACTCGTTACTACCAAGGACCGCAGAAGAGCATCTCTGAATACAGAACACGTTGAACCTGGAAGCAGATGAGATACAGCAACAGGAGACCACAGTGGGCGCAACTCCTGTCAGCTAAGAACAGGAAACTGAGGCTAAAATTCACATGGGCTCACCAAGACTGGACAATGAAGATCGGAAAAAACATTGTCTGGTGTGATGAGTCTTGATGTCTGCTGTGACATTTAAGGTTCAGCAAGTGCATGATGCTGTCATGTCAATATGGACCAAAATCTCTTATATATATATATATATATCTTATATATATTCTTATATATTTTCAGCCTGTTGTAATGTTGAGAAAATGTAGGTTAATTTACTGTTTCAAATAAATCAACATAATTGCTCAGGAAACAATGATTATTTTTTGTTTTTGTTTTGTTTTTTGCTACCTGCTGAAATGTAACAGGCAAAAAACACACCTGCAGAATTTTGGAGAATTTCCCTCTGGATCACCGCAGAAAAGTATGAAGAAATTAACAGATTCTGTTCGGGCCTGCTGATTAGTAGGATTTCAAGGGAAAACCACCATCAAGTGTCTTGGTAAGATGCTGCTCCACCACGTGTAATCACAACTTTGATTTACAGCAATTCTCCAAATCTCAGGAATCTACTGGAGGGAGGTCTTGATGCATGCTCAATCATCCAGGTAGTAAAACCTCAAAAGTTGATTCTGTTCATCTGGACGTAAAGTTTTCCGTGCTAGAAACGTTTCATCACTCATCCAAGTGACTTCTTCAGTCTACCTGAAGAAGAGACTGAAGAAGTCACTTGGATGAGTGATGAAACGTTTCTATCACGGAAAACTTTACGTCCAGATGAACAGAATCAACTTTTGAGGCTACTGGAGGGAGGAACACTTCTCTTCCAAATGACATTCCATCACTTTCGTGATGCTGGTGAAGGGCGCTGTCTAGCAAACCTAACTCTCCAAACTCTCCCACAGGTTTCAAACTGTGTGGGTTTGGATGACTGTGAACACCACAGCAAATAATTAACAGCATTTCCTACTAATGAAACATTTCCGTAGCCATTCGTGACCCATGGATGCTGAGAGTTGTTACCTTAGAAAAGACCACCATCAGTAGAGAAATCTGCTTCATCATTAGAGCTTTGTATTGATTTGCAGTGGGCACCTCCCTCTATAAGGTGACAAGTGGATCTGAAAAAGACTACAAAATCCCCCTGCAGTTTAACAGAACCACCAGATTTCATCACTGCACAAGCCATTTCCTTTGTCACTGTATTATGCATTAGTATCAAAAATAAAAGTAATAATTTTGCTTTAGGAGATTTGCTCATTTAAGCTGTCAATTAAGACAAATCAAATATGAGAAACTGCTCATGAACACTCTGCATTTGGTTACTAAATAAGGCATTAAATCAAACTCTATGTACTGCTCCAATATCACTGAATTCGAGCGCACATTGAAAGAATGAAGAAAACCACAGGAGGATTGACTATCAGAGTCTAAGAACTCCTGCAGCAGCAGTGGCAGCACCACCTCATTTCGACTCACCCTGAGGGCAGAGTCTTATCGGGCAAATCACCCCCACTCCAACATACACTGATGCTAGATATGTCATACTGTCACCATAAGAACACATCACCATCACTACCACTACTAACAGGGACCACAGAGGGGGGAGGGGAGGGCAGCAGCGGGCTCTTGGCTGGATGGCCACTGTCATGATTACAGTGAAGGGCCCAAACAACAGATCTTATCAATCAAAACAGCCCCAGCCAGCCCCACAAACATGCACACATATAAACCCAGGACAGCTGAAATGCTACTGGCTGAAAACATGCTGATGTTTGGAAGAAACCTGCCACTTCCATTTTCTGTCACTTCCACATATACTTGCTCATTGCTCTCAAATACCACAAGGCTGGCTCTCCTTTGGGTTATGTTAAGCTGACACCATCTATTGACGCCTCTGCTAATCAATCACCTTTGTCGATAGTGGCTTAAGCATGACATCTTGATGATGACTGTCGGGCACACTGTGTAAAAGCACACACCGTATAAAAGGCACCCTCAGGTCATTCATGGCGTGAAGAGCTGCAAATTCTCCCTGCTCATCCCACCACTTGCAGGCCAACTCCTGGAACCTCTTCAGTTCTTCAGGGTCCACTGTGGTCTGGGAGACTGACCGGATGCTGCATTTGGATAAAGAGGCATTAAAGTGGAAACAGCCATGCCTAATAAACAGACATTCAACAGAAAGTTGTTCTACAACTTTAGTATCAGGTTTTCAAGCTCCTAAAAATCTTGCAAAAACAATCAGCATTGATTTGGTTTTGATTTGTTGTTTTTTGCCTCCCACAAGTGAGATCTTTTTCTCTTTACATACTGTCTGTAGTAAATCATTTGATCTAAAAAGTAACCTAGAAATTCTGTCCATTATTAATATGAGAACATTCTGAAGAAATGTCAAAGCTAAAAACTGGATGTGTTACTATTTATACCTATATTCAGTTCCCACTTTATGGCCATATGAAAAAGAAAGGTTTCATTGGACTCTTCGCAGTCATGCAAAAAAATGAAGTACATCCCATAATTCAATAGCTTATAGATCACTTTTAGCAGAAATAACTTCAAGTAATTGTTTTCTGTATGACTTTATTAGTCAGTATTGTGGATAAATTTTGGCCCACTCTTCTTTACAAGATTGCTTCAGTTCACTGCAGCTTGCAGGCATTCACTTATGCCCAGCTCTCTTAAGGTCCTGCCACAGCATTTAAATCAGGATGAGGTCTGGATTTCGACCAGGCTATTGCAACACCTTGAATCTTTTTCAGCCAATCTGTTGTAGATTTGCTGCTGTATTTGGGATCACTGTCATGTTGCATGACCTGATTTCGGCCAAGCTTTATCCATTAGATAGATGGCCTCACGTGTGACTCTAAAATGCTTTGATATACAGATGAGTTCATGGACAATTCAATGACCGTAACATGCCCAGGTTCTGCGACTGCAAAACAAGCCCAAATTACTACCCCTCCACCACCATGCTTGACAGTTGGTTTGATGCGTTTGTGCTTGTATGCTGCATCTGGTTTTTGCCAAACATGGCACTGTGCATTATGGCCAACCATCTCCACTTTGGTCTGGTCTGTCCAAAGAACACTGTTCCAGAAATCTTGTGGTATATTCTGATACAAATCTGCAAACCTAAGCTGTGCTGTCATGTTCATTTTAGAGAAAAAAAGACTTCCCTCCTGGATTCCCAACCAAACAAGCCATACTTGTTCAAGTCTTTTTCTAACTGCTGTGTTATGAACTTTAACATTTGAGTCTGTGATGTAGCTCTTGGTTTTGTTTTTTTTTTGCAGTTTCTCTGAGCATTGAACAGTCTGATCTTGGGGTGAATTTGCTGGGATGTCCATTCCTGGGAAGATTGTGCCACTGTGTTAAACATCTGAATGCTCCAGACTAGCAAACTGACAAAACTTCTGCTTTGACAGAGGTGGTCATACTGTCTGATGATCATTTAAACAAGTCCTTCAATATCTGCTGGACAATGGTCAGGATTGGCTGTGGCTCAGGAGGTAGAGCGGGTTGTTTTCCAAAGGGAAGGTTGGCGGTTTGATCCTTGGCTTCTCCAGTCTATGTGCCAAAGTGTCCTTGGGCAAGAAGCTCCCAACGCACCCATTGTACATATTAAATACAATGTTTGACTTTGGAGTTACATATTGCAATTCATACAGACATGTTTGTTTATTTATTATTTTCTGCCTTTCAAATTTATATATAACTAAGTGTCCGTAACACAATGCAAATTTCCCCCCCTTGATTAATCGAGTATTCTGATTTTGATTCCTCTGAAACCTTTTAGGTTGTACTTAATTTCCACAACTGCATAGAATCCTGTGAAAAATTTCATTTTCACATGACAGGTAGCCACAACTAAGACAGCATTCCTGTTAAAAATTTCCTTGTTTATAATGTTCACTATTTATTTGAAAGTGTTTTAAAAACAGTTTTGTATGGATGTAGTCTGCAGTGTTGTTGTATTGGAGTGACATGAATATTTTACCTATATTAAATATTTTTAATTGTGGGGATAAGGCACACCCTCTTAGTTACCTGACATAAACCAGACAGAAGGCAGCCAAACCAAATTACAGGCTTGGATGTTCTTCTTCTAAACAGCTTAAAATAAAGAGATAAATGGTTCACACTTTGCACATTTCATTTGGTGCCCATTTGAAAAAAAATGCACATCAGCCCAGCCTTAACCACTGCTTTTATAACTGTAATAACACTCACTTGAGATCAAGACTCTAATTTGGTTAATTTTTGCAACAGTAATGCACTGAAAAGCATTTCTAATAGTTTATCTATCAGTAAAGATGCATCAAAGCTGTAACTAGCAAGTGTCCTTTATTAGTAGTTCCAAAGCATCATCAGTTTCACAGAAAGAATCACTTGTATTGGCTTGCATTAATTTTAAGAGATGATAACTGTTTGGCATTGCAGAAAGCCTGGGCCCTGCCTGGGCTTCCTGGCAGCTGTATGACGCTAAATTCGAATGGGCTGCCGCATTTAAATCAGTCTATTTTTGGCCTAATTACCGAAATCCGATGTCCTACAATTATTACAGTGCAACGGCTCGGACAAGAGCTACCACCCGAGTGGGTATGCTAACTACCCGGTTTGACGGAGCTCCATCTTCCGACAGGCGCTCCGCTGCAGCCACAGTGTCCGCTGTTTGCACACCGCAGTCCAGCTGAACCCGGTCCTCCGGCCCGCACCGCAGACAGCGGTCGTTCTAAGGCAGTGGAGCCCCAGCATGAGGCGGCCAAACCTGTTCCAGTACATGTCTTTACACTGTTCAGGTGCTGACTGCTGTGCAATAGTTCATGACAAGCCAGTCTTCTTCTTCTTCAGCGTTGAGATATAAGCGCAGCTCTTATCCTTATTGCTGCTTTTGTCGCCCTCCTGCGGGCTGTGTTAACTTAACGGTGCGCGGAGGACCGACGGCGTTTCAAGGTCAAATCCAAGCCTCGCACTTCAGAGGGCTCTTTGATTGTGCTGATGTGACATTTTCATATACACAGCTAAAATATATATATATATATATATATATAGTTCAATTTCAGGCATATCAATCTGTCCTACTAGGAAGCGTAAACCAATGTGCATCCATTTCACCTGCTTTGGTGCAAATGAGAGTGACAGGTGCGCTGGAGACGCAACAGTAAGATGACCCCTAAAAAGATGATGGTTTTGCAGGTGGCAGCTCTCCTGATCCATTCAGACTGATTTTTCTCTAGTTTTGCTTTTGTCCTTGTCACTGATGGCGCCATGAGAAGGTACCTGCGGCCCACTGAGGTTTCACAGGTAGTCCAGTTCCTCCACCATGGCACATCAAATACGTGCCGTCGCATGAGGAGGGCCGGACGAGGTCGTAAGAGGTCATCAACTCAGCAGCAGGACTGGCTCTGCTGCTTTGTGCAAGGAGGGGCAGGAGGCACACTGCCGAAGACTTATCAAATTCCCTTCAGCGGGTTAGACATGTGCACGTTCCTGACCAGACCGTCAGGAACAGACTCCATGAGAGCAGCGTGAGGACCTGACATCCTTTAATGGGGCCTGTGCTCACAGCCCAGCACCATGCAGCTTAACTGGCTTCTGCCTGAGACCACCAGAACTGGACATCTGCCACTGGTGCCCTGTTGTCTTCATAGACAACAGCTTGTTAACACTGAGCACGCAGCACACACACACACAGGAGCAGTGAACATGTATGAATAGCCTGCAGGTCATTTCATAAAGCTCTAGCAGTGCTTCTCCTTGTCTGCCTTGTACAAAGGAGCAGACACCAGTCCTGCTACTAGGTTTAAGTCTTTCTATAACCCTGTCTAGCTCTCCTTCTGTAATGCTCCCTGTCCTAATGTCTCCTCCAATTTCATGAGACTGTGGTGGCAGACTTCTTTCAACAGCAAGTAAGGATGTGCCTTCCTGGAGGAGCTGGACTATCTGTGCAACCCAAATGGGCTGTAGATATGGTCACATTCTACCAGTAATGAGCAGGACACAAGAAACTAGAGAGAATCAGCCAGGCGGGATGAGGAGAGAATAAAGGTGCTGCTTGCCACCAGCAGCTAAGAATAATGTGGTTACACTGCCAGATTACTCATAATGGTGATGAACAGTAGTTAGAGGGCCCCGACAGATTCGAGAATCACCCCAGAAAGAGTTTGATGGTCTGTCTCAGCCATTATTCCCATTCTTTATTTTGGTGGTGGTGGTTCTTCTGGTTTCCTCTCCGGTGCACCTGTTAATCACATCACCATCAAAGCAGGTGATATGGATTCTTAATGGCTTGTGCTTCCTACCCAGGCACACTGATATCCCTGAAGTTTAACTGACTTTGTGTTGTGCTCTCAAGACTGAGCATTTTCTTAATTTTTTGTGTATACAGCGCTTTTGAGCACATTCCAGAAGCTAGTACATTTTTTTTTAAAATGGGGCTCACGTGCATCTGTCCGATTATATTAATAGTGCCATCTGAATACTTTAAGTACAGGCCATACTACTTAAGTAGCCTAACAGTACAAACATTTTACACTTCATGTGTCTAAAGTAAAAGATGTGCAGAAGGCCCCCTTTCTGAACTGTAATCACCCATTAATGTAAACACTGCTGGGTAGCTTTATAATAAAACAGCATAATACAGGTGCTTTCAAAAAGATAGAAATCACTATATCTCTGCAACCACAAACTGCCCATGAATGAAATGTTTACTACATGAAAGGGCAGCACAGTTTTAAAAGACTACAATTAACCATTTGTAACTTTGTAATTGTTCCATGTTGCTATCAAGAAATGTACCGCATTGAATTTGGGTCCATCTTTTCAAAGGCCCAAGGCACTGATGACTGGACACTCCCCTGAGTGAGAATCATGATGAGTGCGAAAAGCAGTCAGTGTCATATGATTAGGAATACATTTGTAATTGCAACATGTATGACTGCACTGAAAACTACTGTATGCTGATAACCATGTAACTGACAGCAAAGAGATAATGCGGCAAGACAAGGAACAGTTTATTAGACATCTTACAATAATAAGAGAAAAAAGTTAATCCTTTCTTTAAAATATACACAACTTCAGATTTTAGTGTGTAATTAAACTGCATGTTAATGGAAACTCCTACCATTCAAACTGTTCATCAGGCACACTTTAAAAATAATATATGTACATTAAAAGAAATGTATGAGGGCGGTTTCACCTACACAACTGCCTCTATAATGAGACAATCCTGCTCAACTCATGGAATTTAAAATGGTAAAGTGCACAGATCGGGGTGTTAACTGTGCTCCTCAGCGTCTGCTACGACGGGAGGGAGACGTCGACCTGAAAGAGAGGCGTGAAAACAACATTAATATGGCACTAATCACACTCAGCAGTGCAGACAACAAACCAGAAACATGCTTCCCAGCAAACATACTGCCAGACTATAAAATACTGCACAAAATCTCCAAGCTACAAAATCTAGAGAAGCAAATCTACGCTGCAGAGCCACAAAAATTCTCATTTGGTTCACTAAGACACTTTCTTCCTCTACTTTGGCCAGTGCGAGTAAAACAGGCACCTGTTCTAAGGCAGCTCTACTTGTTAGAAATTTGTGGCACATTGTTATATGTGACAGATTAAACCGTCAACAAGGATTAAAACCTTTTATTGCACCAGACTTCACTTTACAGTTAGGCACATGTGGCTGCATTAGACAGTTCAGTTACATAACAGTCAGTCAGCATTTTCCCCTCAGTTACTGAATTAGATCAATCAAAACGACTCCAGAGAAATCACAATGAAAAAACACAATGGTAATATACAGTATTCAAAAAGAGAAAAAAACGAATACTACCTTGATCGGGACTTAGACTTGTGTTTGCGGCTTGCCTTCTTACCAGACTTGTGAGATTTTTCCGTCGATCTTGAGCGACTACGTTTGGATTTCTTAGATTTCTTTTCCTTGCTAACTTGAGGGGAGGGGGATCTACTTGAGTCGGAGTCTGAGCGTCTCTTGCTAGATTTGGTGGAGCCCTTCTTGCTGGCTTTGCTATCCTGTCGAGAGCGCTTGTCGGTCTGAGAGTCTGTGCATGAGTCGGTCTCTTTCCTTTTCTTTGATTTGCCATTCTCTTCACCAACTACAGAGCTACCCTTTTCCTTCTCCTTTTCTCTCTCTTTGGTCTTTGGCTTTTCCTTCTTTTTATCCATCTCCTCCCTATCCTTATCCTTCTTTTTCTTGTCTTTCTCGTGGCTACGGCTCCTTTCCCTCCTCCTCTCTCTGTCTTTGCTAGAGGCTTTTTGCTTGTGTTTGCTGCTGCGGCTGTGACTGCTGTCCCTGCGCTCCCGGCTCCGTTTCCTCTCCTTATCCCTATCCCTTTCCCTTTCCCTCTCCCTGTCTCTGCTGCGACTCCGGCTGTCTCTGGCCCTGGCTCTGCCCCTATCCCTGGATCTAGACCTGCTCCTACGACTCCTTCGCTCCCTGGACTCACTGCGATCTTTCTTGTGGCGGCCTGATCGTTCTACACTGCTCCTCCTCCTGTCCCTGCCCTTCTCACTGCGTTCACTACGATGCCTGTGTGAACTGTGACTGCGGCTGCGTCTGCGGGTTTTGTGGGATGAGGAGCGGCTACGTCTCCTTTTCCTTCGTGGGGAGGAAGATCGAGAGGAGCTACGAGAGGACGCTGAGGTGGAAGACGAGGAGGATGAAGATCGACTACTGCTGTGGCTGGAGCTGGAGCGGGAGCTGCTGCTGTGACCGTTGGCTGGAGAATCGCTGCTACCTCTCCCCGATCGCTCCTTCCCTCGGCCTGAATGCTTTCCCTCACTACCCTCCTTCTCACTACGGGACCTACGCCTGTCTACCAAGGGCTCTGCCTCCCTCTCTTTCACATCTTGTTTGTGTGGATTTTCTGACTGACTCTCGTCATATTCCCCCCTTTCTTTGCTTAATCTCTCCTTTGCCATCTCTTCTGTACGAACAGAAAACAAAAACTCATTAAAATAATACCAGAAAACACTAGATATCTTTAAAGACTAGGAACCCATAGGGCTGTGTGATACGATATGTACATAGACGACGAAATAAAAATATCTACCATCTCATAATATTCTCTATCATTTATATTGTATTGTCGCAAAATACATCGTTAATTAGGGACAACCCTGGTGACTAATTTACTGGTCGGTTAAACGTAAAAATATTGCATGTGTATTCAAGCTAATGAGAGCAACTAGTAGTGCACATCCCTGCTGTTTACAGCATTATTTATTCATTATCTGGAAACAAGAATACCAGCATGGCTTAATTCTCTGCTATAGTTTAAGTTTGAAAAGTTCCATGTTTGCATTTGTTTTGTTACACAAACATACATGTTTTTCTCATTTATCTTTTTTTTTTTTCTTTAGAAAAGTGTTTTTTTTTTTATTTTTTTACATTTTTAATTAAAA
>VUQH01031878.1:0-19760 GCA_015106775.1 Etroplus canarensis
TTTCTCTCTGCTGGCCAGAAGACTTATTCTTACTAAATGGAAGGTGGATCAGAGACGTTATGAGCCATATTCACTTAGAAAAGATTAAGTTTACCATCAGAGGGTCTGTTGAAAAAATGTTATGCTTCCTGGCAACCATTTATAAATTTTGTTCACAATTTGTCTGCCAGTGATATTGACTCATGATTGTGTTATGTTGAACGTGTGGTACCCAGTGACCCATTGGTCTTTGAGTATAGTGTTGTCTATACTCTCAATATACAGTATTAAATTGTTTTCTCTTCATTTTTTTTCCCTTCAGGTTCGAGAAAACATATATGAATAAGTCAGACAATAATTAACAATAACGCTTGTAAGGTCTGGTATCTTGGGGAGGGACGGGGTGGCAAAATTGTATGTTTGTGTGTTTATCTGTCCGAAAAATAAGAAAAATACTTGGATACAAGTTTCAATTACTCTTCCTTTTCACCTGCTTTGTTATGGTAGGTAGCCTTTATTTACTTGTTCCAATGTCGACCATTACAGGCTCAAGAGAAAAACTACCAACAGTTACAAGAGAAAACAAAACAGGAATGCTCTTCCTGTTTTGATTTCACAATCAAACTTTTCCTGGTAGTTTTCATACCAGGTAACAGAACTGCACAGCAAAAGTAAACGTTAAAAGAGACCTGTCTAGACAGAGTCATGTGGAAAAAAAAAAGTTTTCACAGAACTCTATGCAGTCTTGTGAAAAAACTAAGTGCACCCCGTGATTTAAAAGCTTATAGAACTGTCTCTAGCAGCAGTAATATGAAGTAATCATTTGCTGTATGACTGTCTGTTTCTCACATCACTGTTGAGGAATTTTGGTCCACTTTCTTATTAATGTTGCTTCAATTTATTGAGTTTTGCAGGTATTTGTTTATGCTCAGCTCTTTTAAGGTCCCACCACAGCATTTCAGCCAAGTTGAGATCTAGACCATTGCAACGCCTTGATTCTTTTTTTTTTTAGCCATTCTGTTGGAGATTTGCTGGTGTGCTTGGGGTCATTGTACTGTTGCATGAACCAATTTTGGCTAAGCTTTAGCTATCAGACAGATGGCTGTACATTTGACTCTTGAGCACTTTGGCAAAGTAGTTCATGTTTGGATCAAACAAAACAAAACAAAAAAAACAAATCATCACCCTTCCACCACCATACTGGACAGTTAATATGAAGAGTTTTTGCTGATATGTTGTGCTTGGTTTTTGCCAAATGTGGTAAAGTGCATTGTGACCAGACATCTCCACTTTGCTGTTGTCTATCCAAGGGAAATTGTTCCATAAGTCTTGTGGTTTGTTCAGATACAACATTACAAACCTAAACTGTGCTGCCATGTTCTTTTTAGAGAGAAGAGGCTTTCTCCTGGCAACCCTACCAAAAAAGCCATATTTGTTTAGTCTTTTTCTAAATCTACTGTCATGAACTTTAACATTTAACATGCTAACCAAGGCCTGTAGAGTCTGAGATGTAGCTCTTGGATTTTTTGCAATTTCTCTGAACATCGCATGGTCTGAACTTGGGGTTAATGTGGCCTGAATGTCCACTCCTGAGAAGACTGTGGCACTATTAACCCACACCTAAATGCTCCAGACTAGCGAACTGCCAAAACGTCTGCTTTTATAGAGGTGGTCACACTTGCTGACAGTTAATTAATCAAGTGTGTTGAATAGCAGGTGCTTACTGTTACCTACCCTCTTAATTCCTAAGGAAACAGCAAGGACTGCAGAGTCCTGTGAAAACTTTCTTTTTTCACATAACTATATAATTCCTAAATCATCTTTCTCTCTCTCTCTCCCTCTCTCTCTCTCTCTCTCTCTCTCTCTCTCTCTCTCTCTCAGCCCAACAATTGCTTCAAGCGAAAACATGTTATATCAGTCATTAAGATGTGGAGAAAAGAAAAAATGTTTTATTTCTAGTTTAGCAGAAAGTTGACTGGTTGCTTTCATACTTTCCAAAAGGACAACAGTGGGCAACTTGGTCGCAGTTAGAGATGGATTACAGTAGAAGTTTTCAGAAAGTTATTTCACTTAGTTTTGTGATTTGTTCAGTTTGAAAGTAAGTAAGAAATTCTTCACAGATGTCTTTAAAAGAAGTTACTGAACGGTGTTTGCCCTAGTGTTTGGTATTAAATGACACAGTTAGTTCCAAGAAACCTCTTAGGAAAATTTAGGGAAATATTCCTACATTGCCAACTTGTAAAATGCCTATATTATAATTTCTATGCCTTTCCACATTTTTATAGCTTGATTTTGTGTTTCTGTATTTTTGATGTAAAAAGTAAAGTGCACGCACTAGTGTCATCATGTAACACATGTATTTAGGTCCCATATGTATGCTAGCTATGCCTTGCCTGACATCCTCTGCACTGCTAATTTTAAAAGTGTGCTCTTCTTTCCCGGATGCATGCCAGCTATAGACAGACATGTCACACCTCCTATCCTTCCTTTCTTTACATAGTTTCTCACACACATATACATAGACTCTTTACAGGCTAAATTAAGAAGCTTTGTGTCAGTTGGTGGTTTAACTTATAACCTCACTTGCTAACCTTCCTCACACTTGGTCTGGATTTTGAAGGTTATGTTCTCTGGATATGAATATATAGTATTTGATAATACGGCATGTAGTATTAGTGATTATTTTACTGTTGTGTAGTCTTAGTATTTTAGCTGACTGTGAAGTCTTCACAGGTTTTTCATTATTAAGCACATATTTTGCAATAGACAAATATGCTTAGCTAGAGTTGGCACTTCATAGATACCTTGTATTACAGTGCTAGTGACTACAGTGAGCACAATGGTAGAAGAAAACACTTCCCATAGTTTATTAGCTTTCATACTCTAATCCTTGTTTCTAACTCTAGATGCCATTTCTTCATTCTCTGTCTGTATAATAACTGCCATCCAGCTTTTGGCCAGAGTCGTATTTTCAGTTTGTGCACAGATTGGTTCCTGGTTCCTGGTTCTCCAGTGCTGGCAGTGACTGCTGGCAAACACAAAAATACTGCAGCGTAAATAAAAGAAGTTTGAGAGAAGGAGGTATTTGTATGTTTTCTGACATGGTTTTCAGACTGCACAGTCCTGGAGTTTTATCGTCTAAGATATTGGATAGGGCAGTACAGTTGTCCAGTGGTTAGAACTGTTGTCTCATGTCAAGAAAGTTCTGGGTTTTAATCCAACAGCTGGTGGAGGCTTTTCTGTGTGGAGTTTGGACACTTTCTCTGTGCTTGTGTGGGTTCTCTTCAGGTACTCAGGTCTCAGAGTCCAAAGGCTTGCATTAGACTAACTGGTGATTCTAACCATAGGTGGCCATAGGTGTGACTGTGAGGTTGTCTGTCTCTCTTTCTTAGCCCTGTAATAGGCTGGTGATTTCTCAAGCCTCCCATGACACCAAATTGGAGTAGCAGTTGAGAAAATGAATGGATGGCATTAGCTTGAAGGGGGAAAATGGTTTTACCTGGTGAGACTCCAGGTAGAGTTTAAGCTTACTGAAATATGGTAAAAAGATGTTAAACATATATTATATTGCAGTTTATTTTATTTATGGTTCAGCATAAACCTGCTTTGTGCTGTTCAGTCATCAGATCAAATAAGACATGTTCTGTGTTAGGGCAGGTCATTCAGGACTTGAGTCAGATGTGACAGCTACACTTTGCCATCACTCATTTAACTCCCCCTGTCCCACCTTTCTGTTCCTCTAGCTGATGTAACATGACTCTGGAGCTAGCGTGGCTGTTCTGTGTTTCCCTCATTAAAATGTGTTATGTTCAGCGAAATACCAGTCAAATATAAATACCCAGAAAAAACACAGCCCACATTAAAAGAACTACCCAGTATTTCATTTGTATTATTTAATACAAGCAAGGACAGAATAATTCTTATGAGCTTTTCTATTTAATATGGAGATAAAGATGAAGAAGTTGGTGAGAAGAACAGCAGGTGATATGTTGTGAAGCTTCTTGGCATAGAACTAACTCCACTTTACTCCTTTGGTGGGCTTATTAATACCCTTATACACAGGACTGGAGTCGGTGAAGAGATGTGTAGGTTGGGGTAGAGGGGAAGCATGGCACTCAAAACAGCTGTCCCATGTCTTGAGCCCAAAGAAGCTCATACAGAATTACTAATCATCAATCATTGGGGAGGTATTTTCATAAGTCATAAATAGGATCCATAAGGCCAAGTTTTCCCTCACTACATGGGAAAACTTACAGTGGCCCTGTTCCTATACATGGCTTCTCCTCTCTGGCGCCAGTCAGAGTGATGCCTTCTTCAAGCCTGGAAGCGAGCTGTGCACTTGGACAGACGAACAGACAGACAGACAGACAGATGACTGGGTTGCAACAGACAGAGTAGTAGTCTAGTCGTCCCTGTTTAGCTCCTGCTCTTCCTGTTCAGTAGCTTAACAACTATTTCTGTATCTGTGTTGGCTTTGCACTTTTAGAATGGACTGTCACTTCCGAAATCACCCCATCCCTACTCACTTATACAGCCAAAGCGATTGAGACATGAATCTAAACTATTCAGCTAAAAATTAAAAATTATTTTTTAACATGGATTTTATGGTATTACAAATAAACATTTTAATTCTTATCACCATTTTATTTTACTTATTTTTACAACTTCATTGATATGCCATTACCATTTTAATAATTTTCTTCTAATATTGTCAGAGCCTTAGGTTGCTGATTTTTGTGTTTTTTCTTAAATAATTTTTGCAGACGAAGACTAAATAATGGACCATTTTAAAAATATGAACTAGACAACATAATCTTTATCACCAGCTGAGCGAACAGCATAACTTTTACATAGTGGATGTTCTATCAAAGCAGCCTTATTTTAAAAAGAAATAAAGTAACAGCTTGAGCTTGGATGATGAGGGTGTGTTGTTTTAAGTACAAGTGTAAAATGGAGTCCAGTAAGCCCAGTTTGATATTTTTGAAGGCTATTCACATCCCTGTCAGATCCTAAAATAGTTTGGGGCTGGAGTTGTTGTAGGGCGAGGGGCAGTGTACACCCTGGTCAGGTCACCATCCTGTCGCAGGGCTAACAGAAAGAGAGGAAAAACAGCCATCCACGCTCACATTCACACCTACAGCCAGTTTAGAATTACAAACGAACCTAACATCCATGTCTTTGGGTGGAAGCCGGAGTACCTGGAGAGAGCCCGTGCACACTCCACACAGAAAAGCTCTAGCTGGCCAGTGGGTTCAAACCCAGGACATTCTTGCTGTCAGCAAGAAGTCAGAGATACTATGAGGGAAAACATTAGACTTCTATATAGTTATGATGATTTAATCTTTCCTGGATGATGACTCATTATTGCAAAAACTGAGGGACTTTTAGCAATCGGCAACATGTTTCTTAGCTCATCCAGCCAAAGGACCAATTTACTAATGTCACGGCAAGGCATCCATCCATCCATCCATCCATCCATCCATCCGTCCATCCGTCCATCCTCCTAGATTGTCTGACTTCAGCAAAATCTGCCCACAATGATCACCTAAGGGGTCTTCTCCCAATTTGTGCTAAAAGTCATATTTGTCATTTTCTGGGGAATTCCCATTAGTTAGTCTAATAAAGCCAACTAATGACAAGAAAAAAGTATCACTTTCTTTGTGTACTTCACACATTACAATAACCTGTGAACTGTGAAGGCTTGTGAGCCTGATGAGCTACCATGTCACTAATGTTCTAGTTTTGCTTTGTGATTGCTTTTTTCTGACAGATAAGTTTGTGGGCCTACAGCTACAGTGATATGAGTAAAGGCTCTGTTCCTTTTCATATAGTATTGTTAATAAAATTATTTTAAACTTAAAATATCAAAAATATTATATTTCAAAACATACTAAGACATTTGATCTCCTTGCTCCTGAAACTGGTTTTAGATAACCCAATTACACAGTGGATGCAATTTCAACTGTCAGGTTGAGTATTTAAACTAATTCAAATGCTTAGTTCCGAAACTGAATAGGGACAGGAAGTTTGACAAAGTTAACGGATGTTTACCTTTCTCATGGAGGTCAAGTGCGCCACCTGTATCCACTATATACAGTTCAACTGAAACCAAAGGAAGTGATTATAATCAGAATTTGAAGCACACATTGTGTCCAGTAAATACTCTATTGTTTGATAGGCTGAAAACTAACTTACATCTGATGTATTTAAACCTGTCAGCAGGACTGACAGATGAGTGTAGAAAAACATGGCCAAGAACCCCCTCAGAAGTAAATTGGTAAATAAGTAAATTAGACTACTAATATAAAAAGCCAAACAAGTTTTGATTTTCTAAGATAATTTATCACAAACATGTCAGTATGATGTTCCTAACTACAATTAAATGATCAAAAATTATTTTTTACATATTTTATACACACACACACACACACACACACACACACACACACACACAGAGCTACTGCATAAAACCTAAGCTATGAAGTGTTTTTATGAATCCTGACTGAGAGAGGGCTGCTTAGTCCTCTGTTTCAGGTTTTGGCGAATGCAAGCCAACTCTCCATCTGCATCAAAGACACAGATAAGAACATGCATGTGTTTGTATGTGTGTGTGTGTGTGTTTGTGTGAGAGAGTGAGAATCTCATGTAGTCTGAGTCTGGCCTGCTTTGTTGGTCACAGGTAATCTGCCCAGGGGCTCTGTTTTGAAAAAGAATCGTAGGCACACACACACCACACACACATACACATATTGTACATCTGGCCACACTGCCGGTTCTTATCTTTTCTCCCGATACTGTTCTGTCCAGCGCATGGAGAGCAGTGATAACATCGAGCCTCTGGTTCAGACAGTTACACACACACACACACACACACACACACACACACACACACACGCTGTCTACTACATATGTGTGTGTGTGGCCCCTTTGACTGACACGAACACACTTTTGCTAATGCTTGGTGGCTTCATTTCCTTTCTTCATCTGTGAAGTTTTAACCTGGAAAAATAAAGTTGTTGTCAGTGACTGATACACACAATGCAAAGCCTTTGTAATGAAAGACTCTGACTGTCTGGTGTGCTTAGCTTCAGATCAAAAGATTGCTTTAGCTGTGGTTTACTAGGCACTTAGTCTTCTTTTCTCCTGCTAAGTGTGTGTGCGTGCGTGTGCGTGTCAGGGCTGCTTTATGAAGACTGGTTTGAATGGTATTTGCTCAGTTTATAAATTTACATATTTTAAAACAACAGAGAAAGAAACAGTTGTGATTTCATAATTTCATTTGCTTGAGGCGACTTTGAATGTGTGCTTACATACCCAAGTGCGTGCATGTATTTGTACATGTGCCTATGGGGCCCTGCTAGTGTTTAATTGCTGCTCAGACCACAAGTCAGGCTTTGACTCACAGCTCTAATTAAACATAGGGCAGGTCTGAACTGGCAACACACACATACACTCATAGAAGCACACACTGCCTGTGAAGTTGATCTGTTATTGCCATTTGGTTAGCGGCACCCTTAAAACTGGTTCATTAGGTAGACTTTAAACTTGTTGCACATATAGATGCTAATGCCTCTCCAAAGGCAACTGCAGCTCTACTAAATGGAGGCTTCAAAGATGTAACTGATATCGCACAACAATTAGGACACACAAATAATAGCTGTCACTATCATTACAGCCATAATTAAACAGAGGAAACATGTTTATGTCATATGTTGTCTGTAGCTTTTCAACATGTAGCTAAATTTGTGCTATTTTTCCCTCTTTTAAAAAAAAACAGAGATGATGAACTTGTTAAATTTACAGTGTTATGAAACCCTTGTATGACTCTCAAATGTGTTGATAACCTCTGCTGTACAGGAAATGTGTCAGTAGGAAATGGGGACCAGGGAGAGGGGAAAAGCAAAGGGAAGTGGGAGATGGAGACTAAGAGCTAGTGCCTGAGAGAAAGAACAGAAAGGCAGAGTGAGGCAGATGGAGTGTGAGAAAAACTTTTAAAGGAAAGACGATAGATATATCACTTGTCAAACTAAGTGCTATACTTAAAGAGGGTTTCATTCTAAGTAAACCAGAAATGCTTCGGAGAAATGCAGATAGTCACTGTCCCTGGAAATAGAAGAAATTCTGGAAATTTAAGTGCCTAAATATTTAAGAAAAAAGTTAAGAACATGAGGGAAAAGTTATCCTAAAAAGAAGGGCAAATAGCCTGTTGGTGTCTCAGGAGAAACAACAGGACCCAGCTGTTGCTCTGCAGGCCACCACACCCAGCTGAGAGAGGCTCCATTTGTTGTTGTAGCTGGCCTTCACGACTCTGACAGAAAGGGGGGAGAAAAGGGAGGTGGTGGTGGAAGCAGACTCTGGCCGACTTAAAGTAAAGAATAGAAAGATAGGGAAGAGTAGAAAATCACCACCCATTTTAGGAAATGGGAAAAGAAAAGAGGATGTTGAATCACTTCCTAGTTTGTCAGTTCTCTGTAATTAGGTTTGGTTCCAAAGTTTGTTATCTGGGTCGAGCGATGAGAATGCCAGTGCTTTGTTTGATTACCCCGAGACTCAGGAGATTATGAAAACATGACCAGGGGACGTGACCTCAGCTGGGACCTGAACATTAACTCTGTTCCCACGAGAGCTCCTCTAAACCATCTCTTTTCCTATTTAACCCATGTCAGACCACTTTCACTCCCATCCATGTTGTCCTTCACTTTCCCCTGACGCTTATTTTCCCATCTCTATCCTTGTGCTGCTCTCAGTCTTCATCATTCTTCTCGTGTCATTCACATTTTTCCTACCTTTTCTTGCGTTCCCTCCATCTCCAAATTTAGATGCTAAAATTTTAATGGTTGTTTTTGTAGCTATTGTAAAACGCACCATCATGTCACAAAAATCTAACCAGGGTGCAATATATTTTTAAATGATGAATTACATTTACCCTCAGCTAGATTTGAGCCAGTAGCATTTCATTTTAGATTTCAGTAAATACGTAGTATGTGGAAGGTATTCATGTATTAAGAACACTTATGGGTAACAATTTTGTCAAGTTCAGAAAGAAACAAATCAGACATACAACCTAAACAGGTTGCATGTAGTGCATGTTAAGGGGAAACCTCCAACTTTGCATCCCCACTGGATATAGAGTAAGCTTTGTAATGGAAAATGATCTCAAGCTTTATGTGACTACTCCTGCTTTGTGACTCTCTTGTCCACTTCTTATCTCTGCCAAGTTGCATTAGGCCCCAGTCACACAGGTCCAGAAACTAGTTGGCGACACCCGGGCAACCTGAGATCCTTGTAACCACCAGCAACCGCTAAATAACTGTTTGCTAGATGGCTGGCGATTAGTTGTGCAACCCCTTGTTTCAGATGATCCCAGATCAGTTGTTAAACCATTTGCCATGACTTGAGGACCACTGGCCAGCTGTTTGCCATAGACCTTCCACATTTTGTGGAACTACCCACAGAGAAAGTTTCCTAGAGACAGCAGAAAAAAACACAAATAGAAAAATTTAATGTGATGACTTTTACATATAAGATTTACTTATATAGGCTGCTTGAACAAGCTGCAATGTAATTATATAAAATAAATTATTACATTTCAGTTAAAATGTTTAAATGTACTGTGCATTAATAGAATTTTTGATCACTCGCCAGTAATTCCCAGCTTAAGCATTGTGTGGTTGTAGAAGAGCAGGTGAGCAGCGAACCACTCTAATAGAAGGGCTTCCTATTCAGCGGCGAGTTCATCTGGCTCGTCCTCTTAGCCATGGACCACCGCAACACCAGCAGCTCTTCTGTCACTGGCTCTGGCACCATGGACACAACTTTGCGACCAACACGTCTGGGTAGGCTGGTGTGGCTCCAAGTTTGTCCATGGTACTTAGTCAGTAGTTGGCAGACAAGTCAGCGTCTTCCATGCAAACTGTGGGCACCCGGGCAATCTGCTAGCAACCAAAGCAATCACAAGGAGGTTTTTCATACAGCACTGTTAACTCTTTGCAACTGATTTCACCTCGGGACACTCAGCAGCCTCCACTTGCCAAGTGGTTGGGAATGGACATTTGTTCATAAGCAACCACTGTTTGCCAGTGTGTCTGGTCAGACTTGTCTCTAGGCCGGTGTGACTGTGGCTTTAGTGACTGATTTCACAGCAACTTCCAGCAACCATCGCTAACTGATCAGGGAATACACATTTTGTTGCCAACCAGTTTCATCAGGCTTTGGCAAGAAAGAAGAAATGTTAAGTAGATTGCAGCCATCATCAATATACCTTTATTTTTCCTGTGAAAAGTTTAATGTCTCCTTTGAAAATGTCTTAAACTAAAATATAGCCCAGCTATAGGGTTCATATTTATATTTATTATTTATTTTCAGAATACTTACTGAATTTTTATTTAATACAATAGCCTTGTATAGCCAGCCTTGCTGTTATGTCAATATGAATTTATAGCCTTTATCTGCTATTGTGAAAAGCCAACACTATTTTTTTTTCCAGAGCACTAGGTCAGTGTGACACTGCTTTAATAAACAGTACAAAGGCTACTACGACTGTGGTACTATATTAGGAAGACTTTAAGAAATAAACATTGTTGGAAACTGGCAAGTATGATGAAGAATCTAATAAATTAGTACCAGACATATTTCATGATTCACACCTAGTCGTTGTTTGTGAATGTTGTGTCAAAGGGATGTGTAGGAGTTTTTTTATTAAAATGTGAAAAAAGTGATCCAGTGGACATGTCACTGAGGAGCAGGTTAGGTTAGTAGGTTCCCCTCCTTTTCCTGTCTCCACCCATCCTCTTTTCCTTTTCCTGTCTCAAGTCCCAGTGAATAAATTGCTTGCCCATCCACACCCAATTACACACCATGTTCACCAAGTTGCCCCCTGAGAGCTGCAGGCCTGGAACAAAGAGGACATCAGAAAGGAAATGGAAGCACATGAAATGATCATTTAAAATGTAGGGGGTTGGGACTACCTATTTTTCAGTCCAGCTGTACTCCGTAGTACATAAACCCAGTAGATGTGGAATAGATGTGGAAATATTTATTGTCCTTAGTTTTCATTAACAGAAGAAATACATTGTGGTGCCATGTGGCTGCTGCATCAGTTCAAGATTCAAGAAGCTTTATTGTCATTTCAACCACATATAGCTGACGCAGTACATAATGAGATGAGACGTTTCTCTAGTACCTGGTGCTACATAAACATATAACATAAAGATCAAATTCGAAACAACACAGAGCTAGGACTAAGTTTTTTCCTAGCCACATAAAGTGCAAAGTGTGCAATTAGGTGCAAACAGTCTACAGACAATACATTGTAAAAACAGTACAAAAAGAAAAGACAACACAAGAACAAGACACACCGAAAATGTAAAAAAAAGATGAGATGGAATGAAAGAATGAATAATGTACAGAGTAGCAGGGATTGAGGTAGTGCAATAAATAGTGGACAATATAAGTTACGTGTGTGTGTGTGTGTGTGTGTGTGTGTGTAAGAGAGAGGGACAGAGAGTTTTGTACAGTTTAGTTCTTTGTAAATGTAAATGTTCTTTGAAAAATCATGTAAACTTTGCAAATTATTAAGGCCTGGGGTGTTTACTCTGATTATAATGTTTTTATGCAGGAAGAAGAACATAAAGTGAACTTCAGAACTGACTTGTATAGTCTTTTGACAGCAGAGGCGGTAGTGACATTGGTCCTCATGTGAACCATTCCCATAACAGTTAAACTTTAAAATGGATGGTGTTTGCCCCCATCTGTGCAAATTCCCAGAATTTCAGTATTGGTTCATGAAATTAAATTTCCTGTAATTATAGTGTATTTTTTAAGTATGTGACCTAGTCTGACTGTCAAGATCTTTAAAAATCAGCTTGTGGAAATAGCTGCTGGTTGTGGGATGTCTATACTAAGTACAAGTAAACAGTCTTACTGTCTGTTTCTAGTTTAAGCAAATGAAATCTAAATCCAAACTGACTTGCCTACTGCTTTGAATCTGCATCACTCAGTCCCAACATCTTATATCCACTGAGGCATCTGGAACTACTTTATCAAATAAGTGTTTTTACTTTCCACTAATATTAATGAAGGTTCTGCTCATTGTATGGCCTTGTATTTGTTGCCTGTATAAATCTATCCATGCAATTTTTTAATTGTTATCCAGGTTATGAGGTTATTAGGCTGAACAGAGAATCCCAGACCTCCCTCTACCACATTCCCAAGCTAGACTCCCCTGGGGTCTCCTCCTGGTTGGACATGCCCAAAACACCACACCTAGAAGGCCTCCAGGAGGCATCTGAATCAGATTCCCAAACCACATCAACTGGCTTCTTTTTATGAGGAGGAGCGCCAGCTCAACTATGAGCCCCTTCCAAATGACTGTGCTCCACAGCCTGTCTCAAAAGGTGAACCCATACAACTTCTGGAGGAATCTAATTTCTGCTGCTTCTATCAGGGATCTTATTCCTTTGGTTACTGCCTAAGACTTGTGGCTATAGGTGAGGGTAAGAACATAGATCAACCCGAAAATTAACAGCTTTGCTTTCTCGCAGTTTCATGCAGTGACCAAATAGCTCATAACAACAGGCCAGATACCTATAATACTGAAGCACTCTCACAGGACACCATGAGGGACAGGACTGAATGTCTTCTCCAAGTCCAGAAAACACATATAGACTGGTTGGCCAAACAAGTATTCTTGGAAGGATAAAGAGTTGGTCCAGTGTTCTGCGGCCAGTACAAAACCTGCAGGCTGTCCTCTGGTATAGCCCTTCCAAGGGAGTCTAAGGAATATGACCACCCTAAAGTTGTAACACATCCTCCAGTCACCTTTGTTCAAAAGTGGACCACCACCGTAGCTTGCCCATCCAGAGGTTCTGTCCCCAACACCCATGCAATGCTGCATAGCTAATTTAGGACATCCCCACAACATTCAGAGCCTTGAGAAACTCATTCAGTGTCAGAGTAGAGGGGACATTATGTCTTTTGAGATTGTTTTTTTAATTTTAAATGTTCTGTGCTTATTTCTCCAGTTTAAATATAATTGACATATTTGAGGTTGCATAATATCTTAAATCCAGCTGAAAACCTATGAGAGCTCCTGGACAATTGTGGTAGACAGCAATGTCTATCACCATCATCATGTGTGTTTTGGAAAAATGTTGTTCATTTCAGAGATTTTCAGAATATGTACCAAGAAAAACTGAATCATTATGCTCTAGTGGCTTACGGTGCAGCAACACTACACTTGAATTTTTCTTAACTTGTCTGTATCGCACATCCAAATACTATGCACTTGTGCTCACAATTTGTTTTTGATTTCTCAATTCAATTTTGTTTTCTCTTGATGTTCTCTGTCTGTTTCTTTCTCACTGTTTTATTTCCTGGACTTTTCTTGACATTTTCACCCTACTTTAAACTTTGTCCTAACTGCTGAATCCACCAGACTGCAAATTCCCACCACATTCTGAAGGAATGCCACAAAGGAATTCAGGAATGCAGTTGGGAATGCAGCAGCATTTGGCATTACATTGCGCCCTATGATGTCATTTTTTCAGGTGGAAGAATGCACACACACTGATCAGCATGTGTTTGTGTAGATTTGCTGCATGTATTACATTATTACATGTGTATGTGTGTAAGAGAGACTGTTTAAGTGTGTCACTGGAAGAGGAGACTCAGACACAGTAGGGTTTAATACTCTTAATCCTAGCTGATCTTTTTACTGGAACATGGCACACAACCAAATTAACTCTGAATGTATATTTAACCAATGTATATTTATAGCGGGCAGCACAGTGGCTAGCACTGTTGCCTCACAGCAAGAGGGTCTGGGTTCAAATACAACAGCTGGCTACCCTAGGCCCTTCTGTGTGGAGTTTGCATGTTCTCCCTGTGCTTGCATGGTTTCCCTCTGGGTGCTCCGGCTTCCTCCCACAGTCCAAAGACATGCAAAGGGGTTAATTGACCATGAGGAAAAAAAAATAACAAAACATTCTACTGTCCTTGTAGAGGAGACCGGACGTCAAAGGACTACAGGAAGAAAAACCCATCGACAATACGCCTTGCCAGCGCATCGATGGTAGGCCATATCCCACTTCAATATGACAAGCAAAGCTGGAAGTCTGAAGTGGAGGGCTACATCCTGCAGTGGATGGAGACAGCCCAACTAACTAACCTAACTATATTTATAGCAATGTCCAAGAGTCCTGAAGAGTAGGAAACCGAATAATTAGTGGCCTTTAATAAACTCATTGTCAGCCTGTTGTGCAACACACAATGCAAGACTGTTATGATGCTTTGTGTTCTATCATCCAGTCTTCCAGTTCTTAGTTTATGGATTTTAACAGGCTCTTTGTCACAAATCATTTGAAGATCTAAGGCATTTTAGGCTATTTAGACATATAGCATGTTTAAGATGAACCCTATGCTATCCCTATACCCTGAAGCTTTTCCTAGTCCAAAATGGGCCTTGTACTATGCCCATTAATTGTGGTAGTTTCACATGCAGTTAAGGCAAACAGTTTGTGTTGCCTTACTAACAGCAGTCTGTGTTGTCTTTTCTGGTCATTTCATAAATAAAAATACATTTTATGCTTGAGCAAATGAAACTCCATTTATAAAAATCTTTTTCATAAAATCCTAATCATTTTCCTTTGGGAGAAGGCCAAAATCTCTTTGGGAGGTGCCAGAATTTTTCACATGCAGGAAAACATGTGCCCTGTGCAGATTTGTAGTGGTCAGAGGACTGTAACAGCACTCCAAAAACTTCAGCTTGTGTTTCTTGTAGCAGTTCATGATGGATTATGAGGCCTGCTTTGGATCATTGTCCTGTTGTAGAAGCCAACATCTTTTCAGTTTATTTATTTTTAATGACTGCACATTGTTTGCTTCCAGAGTTTGTTGTTGTTTAGTGGAACCTTCTATCTAATGTTTTGTCTGCCACTGGCTGTTAAACAACACTAACCACCACTAGTTAGCAAGATGTTCTTTTCATCTAGCACTGCAGATCTTTGATGGTTAACATAAAAAAGCTCAATTTCCAGTAAACTTACTTCCAAAAGCCTGTAGAATATCCAAAAGTTTGTGTTTCAGCACTGCTCAGTAGAATGATACAATATCACTCCTGTGTTGGTTAAACTTTCCTGCAGCTCCTTTGCCCAGAGAACATTTGGTTTAACATGATCATTTTCTTGGTCTTCCACATGTTCTCTTGATGTCCTCAGTTTTCCTTTATGTCTTTTTATAGCCTCCCCTTGCTTTGTAGGCATCAATTAGGTTCATTTCCCGAGCCTCAGTTACTTTGAGGAGCCCTGTTCAAACAAGGTTTGAAGTGTCAGAGAATTTATCATCCCTGCAATTATCCTTAGCTACTAATTATAATGGCAATTCATGAACTGATTTGCAAAAGACTTAATACATTATTTAAAAACTGACTAATGAAGTGAGCTCAAACTTTTGCACATGCCACTTTTTTCTGTTTTCAAGACTACAGACTAAAAAGTATAGGTGCATACATATTTAAAGAGAGGTTCATCTTTAATGTCTGTTTTGCTGCAGGGGTTATGTTTACTTCTTTTCACTTGAAAAATGTTTAAGTTGCTCGGGGGCAGCCAAACCTTTGCAGCAACTAATCAATTAATTTATCAACTACAGGACATGTGCTCTAGGTGTGAAATACTAGACAGAGACATTTAAAGCCCAACACAGTATTGAAAATACTCAGCAAAAGGTGCCGACATTCTCTTTCAGTCTAATAGCTGTTGTTAAAACATTGTTAACTAGTTTTGAGTCCCTAGCAAAAAATTTTTTAAAGGAACTGGATTTTTTTTCTTTTTTTTTCTCATAGTTGAGAGTCCAGTGTTCCGATAAACCAGAAAATGGTTATTGTCTGGGCCGCTGCTCAGATCACTGTAGTCCTTATCACACATTTTGTGTTCAAAGTGCTGCTGTTTCACAGCTGGAAACTCTTCAGAACTAGAAACGGAATCACCAGAGAATCCAGACTGTATCACTGGAGCTAAGCCCACAGTTGATTTGTTTGTGTGTGTATAAGTTGGTGTGTGTATGAATTCCGTGTGTGCCGTCATCGAGTGAGTAATCATGCACATGTGGATGGGTGGACATTAAAACTATTTAAGCATAAGGTTAGTGCACACACACACACACACACACACACACACACACACACACACCTGTTATTGATGTCGATGTTTAGGTAATTTGATGTTTTTTTCTGTTTCCATGATAAATAAACTGCAGTTAGCCAGAAAACAATAAGAGAAGAAAAAGAAAGCGTGACGATGTTTAGGGAAAAATCAGTGGAGAAGGGATATATTCACTTTATTTATTGGCTTACCGACAAGTCACTGTGGGCAGGTTTCAAATCCAAAAGGGATGTGAAGCCTGCCCTCATCAGGGCTAATGAAAGGGATAAAAGGGCAAATACCCAAATGCATTAACATAAGTAATCAAACGCCTGCATTGTTTGTTTGAGGAAACAAGAATTTCTATCGTTTACACCCTTTTGTGATGTTTGAAATAACTACCAGGTGCTGATGTCTGCACACTGACAAATTTGTCAGGATTAACTGATAAATCACCAAAGTCACCAAAAACTGGAATTCATGTTTAATTTACAGAACACATGCTTTTTCAGCGATTAAAAAATATTATGTTTCTAATTTCCATTAGCAATGGAATAAATCATACCTTGGAATAAATTCAAACAGATGCAACTTGCAGGTGCAGCTTTAGCATAATAGACAATATTGTACTGCATTGCTATCAGAATAGTGAGAAATGGGCAAGTAAAATATATTGACTGGTTGGTCAGGGATCCATCCTAAAGTAACATAATGACCCAAAACATTATAATGTTAACAACAATAATAATAATAATAAAAAGAGATGGTTGTAGTGTTCAAATGATTGAAGACAGCACAGTATCCAGACTTAAAATCCCATGGACAGGAGTGTGAAAGCACTGCAACTTACAAGGCAGCACATTTGTGGGAACTTCGGTTAAGTGAGGGGGGAAAAAAGTCATGAATTTTAGAATTTAGTGGTTCCCTTTCAAAAACATTTCTAATCTGTGTTCTGTGTTATGCTTTAAGGTTTAAGCTTCCAGGCTACACTGAGACATTACACTATGCAGATATCAGCAACAACAGGACAAATGAGGGTGTTCTAAAATTTTTTACAAGTATCACTTCCTCCATGTTTTTGTTATGTCTCTGTAAGTGTTTTCAATTTTCTTCTGAGTCGATAAGTGAATGCCCAGCATAGTTAATGTCCCTCCATTAAACAACAACAATGTGAGTACACATGTGAGTCTTGGTCACTTTTTAGGTTTGCAAAAATGTATGTAACCTATCCAAGTTCACCTAACTGACACAGAAGTTTTGTTCAACTGGATATCCTAATTTTCTTCGTCAACCAGTCAATGTTGTATCCAGCAGCCATAAACCACATCAGTCTGTGTGGTCCTCTAATTGCATATCAGATGGAGCCAGTCTCGATGATGAAAGCTCGACTTTGCACTTTGTGCTTTGGTGTCAGTTCTAATATGTAAAACAGATGTGTTTAATAGCAAAGCCCATGCGTGGCTGTGTAGCACTAGCTGGTTGAAAGACTTTAGAGGTTGGATTCCCGCTGGGGCCACCCACACTTAGGATATGTTCCTGTAAAGAAGGCTCAGAATTCAGACTGAGCTTTCCAAAGGAGCAGCAGTGCTTGACGGTGAAATCTGAAAAGTTGCCTTGCGATATACTGAGATTTCAGACTGTCAATATTGTAGTTCAGGTGCTACTTTTGTAGATAAGTCGTGCCCCTCATGCTGAGGCTTGTGTTGTACTTGTGGGGGAGCAGTAATCAGCAGGAGCAGAGATTTGGCTGTGACTCTACCAGCCTCAGCTTCCAACTAAAACCTTCACTATCTGATCAGATCCCGGCCTTGTTTCAACAACTAGTCTGGATTATAGTTGTCATATCAGCCAGAGCCCAACTGATTACAAACACATTCACACAATGATTACATGCAGCTTGCTGTTGGACGTTATGAAACATCTCACGATCCTTTTTTTTCAGCCTGCAGTGATTCAAGGTCTTAAACTGATAAGGTTAAGGATGTTTCAGTGGCTATGTTTCTGCCAATCCCTTTGAGGGTCTGTCACGGCGTGTGTGTGTGTGTTTGTGTGTAATGCAGGGTCAACCAGTCAGGTATAGTATAGTATAACTCAAGCTCAAGCTACTGCCATTACAACAGTAAAGTTTTTGATCATTACACCGCCTTTTATGGTTATAAAAGTGGCACATACACTACTTAATAATAGCATGATATATAAAATTAGACTTCTAGTTTCTAGCTGGTGAGCACTGGTCTCTAAATCTTGGTTGCGTGATTGAAATGAGAATCTTGTAAAGGTGGCTTAAAAATACACGTGAATGCTGCAAGTCCCTGTGAAAATACAAACACTCCTTAACTGATGAATGCTGGAGAAGTATCAACATTGTTGTTGTATTTTTTTTTAGTCCAAAAGAAAAATTTAAGCTTTGATTTATGTGTCACTCCAACCCTCTAGCACTGGGAGTACACTGGCTTGTGGCCCCTTAGGCTGGGATTGTGTCTCCTCCCAGATGCAAACTGGGAACATTTCACACGTGAGGCGAATGTGTAAACCACTACACTATGGAGGACATGCATAGCTTGAATGAATGACAGATGTTAGATTTGTGGTTAAGTTTTAATGTTGCTGGAGAAAATATTCAACTGTGCAATTTGTGTAAGAAAAGTTGCTCTCGCTCTTGAGTCTCGTGCTCTAGACTTCACATTGTGGAGAAATTCAAAATTTCACAGGCATTACTTGCCTAGTTACACTTGCTAAAGCTGGTGTCACCCCTTATGATTTAACAAGCGTATGCCTACATAGGAAAAAATCTGCAAATACGCTGGCTTATGTTGATTAAATTCTAGGCAAATTTTGTATCGCTTAAGAGCCTGCTAAAGTATGCCGGTATACGTCGTCGTACGGTGAGGTGCTGGAAAATTTTGAGCGTGCACAAAATCTTTGATGTTTCCCAGCTTATGGCTCATACGTCCCGCACACGCGGACCATATGTTGCAGGTACTTTATGCATACGGAGACTCACGTTATTCATATGTCGAAATAGATGGCGTTAATGTCTAGCATACCCAAAACGTATTAATAACCCATGGGTAACGTGTTTTTAACATACACTACCAGTCAAAAGTTTGGACACACCTTCTCATTTATTGTTTTTTTTTTTAAATTTTCATGACTCTTTACATTGTAGATTCTCACTGAAGCCATCAAAACTATGAATGAACACATATGGAATTATGTAGTGAAGAAAAAAGTGTGAAATAACTCAAAACGTTTTATATTTTAGATTCTTCAAAATAGCCACCCTTTGCTTTGATTACTGCTTTGCACACTCTTGGCATTCTCTCGATGAGCTTCATGAGGTAGTCGCCTGAAATGGTTTTCCAACAGTCTTGAAGGAGTTCTCAGAGATGCTGAGCACTTGTTGGCCTTTTTGCCTTCACGTTGCAGTCCATCTCATCCCAAACCATCTCAGTTGGGTTTAGGTCAGGTGACTGTGGAGGCCACGTCATCTGGCACAGCACTCCATCACTCTCCTTCTTGGTCAAATAGCCCTTACACAGCCTGGAGGTGTTTTTGGGGTCATTGTCCTGTTGAAAACAAAATGATGGTCCAACTAAATGCAAACCGGATGGGATGGCATGTGGCTGCAGGTTGCTGTGGTAG
>VUQH01031879.1:0-18701 GCA_015106775.1 Etroplus canarensis
AACAGGTTAAAAAAAAAAAAAAAAAAGAAATAATCCTATTACTTCTATCAGCAGTTACATCATCAATAAACACCAGTGACAGCCATACACACCTATGCTATAACACCAGCTCCACCATGTTTGACAGATGACGTGGTACGCATCTGATCATGGGCTGTTCCTTTCTCTCGCCATACTTTTCATTTTCCATCATTCTGGTATGAGTTCATCTTGGCTTTATCTGTTCACAAGGTAGATTTTTTCTAGCAAAGTCTACTCTGACTATCTTGTTCTTGAGTATAACCAAGAACTTTACCAAGGCGCTTTACACCTTGTTATAAACTCTCTGTATTTATATTCTTGAATGCATCTCTTGATTCTACACTTTTACAATGATATGCATACCTCTTCATGAGTGTTCTTGACTTGGCTAGATGTTGTAACAAGGTCTTCTGTTACCAAAGAAAGAATTCTGTGATCATCCACTTTAGTTGTCTTCCATGGTTTTCAAGGTCTTTTGGTGTTACTGCCATGGCCAGTGCATCCGTTCCTTTTTTGGAATGTTCCAGATTGTTAATTTGGCCATTTTTTTTTTTTTTTCTTTTTTTTTTTTTTTTTTTTGTTTTTTTTTTTTTTTTTTTTTTTGCAATCTTCCTAGAGGCATACAACTCAACAAAAAGTATGCATTGCCACAAGCACCATAATACATGACAGAGAAGGCTGAGCTTTCCATTCCTATAATGGTGCTGGTGCTTTCTGAGCACCGGTCAAGGGAGTCTACTATTTCACAAATACACCACTGCTTACCACAACAAAAACAACACAGATCATAGTTTAAGCCTCCTGAACATCTTCAGTGATGTCTTACATTTCTGTCTTTGACTTTCAAATAAACAAACAAAATAAAATAAAATGGTGTAATATTTTGGTGAAATTCAGAATTGATTTAGAAATGTAATTAATAACATAAAATTGGATAAGCGGAAGGAGATGATGATGAAGATAAAAATCCTGCTTGGTCAGGCTCCTGATTATATAACTAGGTCTGCTGAGAACAGAAGCTGGTCTCTCACATCATCTGATCGGGGCCTTTTACCTATTCCACATGTAACCAGTACGAACCAAAGGTGGTTATGCCCTCACGTGTCACCGAATTGTTCCTCTGCCTGGTATTTGCTATTGCGACTCTGTGGTCTGTTTCTTTGTGTTAGCCCTGTGATAGACTGGCAACCTGTTCAGGGTGTACCCTGCTTCGCACACTGTGAGAGCTGGGACATCTCTTAAATCATGTTTCTTCCTCTTTCTGATACTCTGAACTTTAGCTGGTCATCTTGGCCATATCTAAATACTTAAATGCACTGAGTTGCTGCCATGTGCTTGGCTAGTTAGATATTTCCATTAAAGACCAGTTGAACAGTGTACCTAATAAAGTGTCATTTTAAATATCTTATTTCATTTGTATATCATGGTGTGGACCTTGTTGTTGCCAGGAGATTGCTGGCAGCTAAATCCAGTGCTCATTGCTCCTTTGACTACAAATTACCAACATTGAAAATTTAATAATAATTTTAAAAATGCAAAGTATAAGACAAAGGCATACCTATTGCTACAAATACTTTCATGTAAAACAGACAGATTTATTTCTTTATTTTTATCATATTTCTTACCTCTCAAATTTATATTTATTTATATATGGCTGAGCATCTGTAACAGAATACAATTAACCCCTGGGAGTAATAAAGTATTCTGATTCTGATGTAATGTGTTATCAAATGATTGTGAACTCACTGCCCTTTGCTGGTGTGTAGTGTGCAAGGACACACAATGCACACTATGCTTGTAACCATGGCAACAATAGATAACATTTAAAGATGACATGCTTTACACATTGATGTTCAAAAAGTACCAGCACATTCAAGTCCGTAGGGAACCAATGCAGTGAAGTTCTTTAACTGTTGGAGCCTAACTTAAGTTTGCTAAAGATTAACTGAAGGAAAACCAGGATGAATGACAACATTAACAGCTCTCCAAGAGTCTAAAATTTGGGGTCTTTTAGAGACCAACCTGATCATGAGAACTGTTCCATTACCCACACAGTTACTTTGACTGTAGCTGTCTCAGAATGAGACCTGGACTCAGGCAGTAAAGTGTCAAAGAATATCTTGTAAAGCAGAAAGGGCTGAGCTAATGCACTGACAAGTGGAAAGAACAAGTGGAAAGATGAACACTGCTAGACAGTGAAGATAAGTGGTAGCACAAGTTTCAAGAGTCAAGATTTGCTTATTCTCACCTAACCAAGATCAAATGATAGAGAGCAAGTTTTAAAAGTTAAATGGGCATCTTTGTGTTTATTAGTAATTGTATTTCTGTTGATTTCATCTATATTTTTCACAGAGGCCAATGAAAGATAACAGACTCAGACGTTGGACTTAACAAGCCAATAAGGGGAAATTATTGCAAATCAGATTAAAAAGAAGGCAGAAAATAAAAATTCAGAATGAAAGTCCATGTCAAAAGTGCATGGACATGTCTTTTTTGTTTTAAAAAGGGTATAAAATGAATAAGACAAAAGTAATTTGTAACTAGATAAACATTTGCAGTGATGCACTTTGTAATAAATAAAAGATCAGAATAATCTGTTTATATATTTTATATTTTTGTGTGTAAATGCCTAAAGTAAAAGGCTATTATTCAAGATGTTTCAAAATGTTTTTTTACAAATGGACAAAAAAATTAAACTGGCTGTAGCCTGTTAAATACAGAAGCTGTATAATGTGAACTGTAAAACCATAAGTAGGACACTGAGATATGGTTTATAGGATCATAACCTGACTCAAGAAAATGGTAACTAATTCACAAACATCTCAGAACGAGCTCATGTACAGTCTGGTTACATGCATATCAGAGCAATAATAGTTATCATCAGTGTATGGGGAAGAAACATCACTAAGGGCTTTCTGTTTATTTTCCCAGTCATATTTCTCTAAAGAACATATCATGAATATCATGTACTAGTGCAACAAGTGTTTTTAAGACTGTAAATTGAGAATATTTGTATTAGACTACCATTCTGCTCCTCTTCCTGGTTACTTTCCCTTTCTCCTCTCTCATTCCTACTGTACTTCTTTTTTACTCTCTCCTCTCCTCTCCTCTCTTTTACCCTGTTTCTATTACATATTGATCGTGTATGTACACTATAAATGAATTTTGTCTGCTATAAATTTATAGGACCCTCTGGCATTCATGAATGTATTCTTCCCCATCTCCTTCACTCCTAAATATTTGGTCCTTCAAGTTAATTCAAAGAGCTCTGCATGTCTTCACAGGTTGGCATTATGCCAACCACACAATGCTCGAGACTATGACATATTAAGCTTTGCCCACACACACATATATTCATACAAATACAAATGCATTTAGACACAGGAACACACACACACTCAGAGGGAATGAAACAATATAACATTATAATCGGAGTGGCTATACTATGTTTTTTCCCCTCAAATCTGTGCCTCAGGCCTTTCCATTATTGTAATGCCTTATGCTTCCTGTTCAGACTGTGCAAGTAACCTCATGTGTGACTGATGAAAATTCTATATCTTAAAAGAACTGATTTTATGACTTCTCACTGACTTGAAGGGTGTGAAAACATGCATGCAGGCACATGCACACACACACACACACAATTTCAACATAACGAAATATTATTTTAGTATGCCCTATCTGCGGCTTTGTCCATTTTTGCACTGAATGAATGAGGCTTAACTCCTCCTCCTTTCCTGGTTGTATAAATAATGCAAACAGATTTGTGATTTATAAAAATAACAAAGACAATATAGCTGGAATAACTGCAAAAATTTGAGAACAAGAAATCAAAGCAGGTGAAAAAGCTTTGTTTGCATAATATTAACCAGTTATAAACCTAAGAAAGAACGGATACATTGTATACACCATATAAAATTGATACAAAAACCTACATGTAAAGAAAAATGCTTAAAAAAGCAATTACAACTTGAAATGCAGGACTCTTTGGTATTATTTTGACGAACATTAATAACTATTGCTAACACATTAATAGTTAATTAAACTTTAGGTAATATTTCTTTACTATAAATAAACTATCATCTGTGTGTTTCTAAATATATATTTACATAGAATATTTGCAAATTTACAACTAAGGATTATAAAACTCTGTATAAGGTTTACACATTCAGTTGATTCTTGATTCTGGCCATTACAATACTTGTTTTAAGGATTGTTTAAAGAGGCAGGTGGGGTGATGCTGGCATAAATGATGGGACTGTAAACCTGGAAAAAGCAGTTTCTGTTAATTTTCACTCGGCTTATTTTCATTTTCACTTGATGCTTAATTTTGCTCTCACAAATCAAATTGACTTGAGTAGGTAAACAAAAACCCATCCACCACTTTAAACCTGCACATTAAATGTCCAAGCATCCACAAGAAAGGAGTTGGGATTGAGTCACAGTACTGATGCCAAAGGACACCTTGTACATATCTCTGATTAAACAGCAGTATTTGATGTCTTGTGAAAGAGGAAGGGCTCATTATTACATTGCATTTTTAGTAATTAAAAGTAATATAAAGTAATTATTTTCTATTACACTAATTAATCTAAAAAAACATAAATGATAACATTGCTAATGATGTGTAAATGCTGAACATACATATTAATAATCAGCTAACAAAGTGGTCGCTGTTTATTAATAGTAAAATAACCTTTTGTTGCCTCATTTTATCCCCAGGTGCACTTACGATTATGTTACCTTCTTATTGCTTATCAGTGTCTAAAGTAACAGATAAAGGTGAAGAATGAAGAGCTCTAAATAATGTCATCTTTTAGTGAAGATGTAGGGGGGGTAATTAATTCAATAAGTTTAATTACCACTACTTACATGCTTTCTCTTCTTTGACAACCAAACAGAAGCATAAAATCCGTTTCCTTACTTTGTATCAAAAGAACGTCATAGGAAATTAGATTTCTTTGTCTCTGCAAAAGCACTGGAGACAGTGAGTATTGTTTCCATGGAAACAATGCTGGTTCCCAATAATTCAATATTTAATCAAGAGGGTGATCAGAGGAAAGTGCCTTCAACACATATACTCAAATACACACCACCTACCAGCCATCAGGTACAGAAGGACTCTCTCTCACTGAATTTAGTTTATTAGAAATTTTCATGGTAGGCAGTGTGGAACTTAGAGGTGTAATTTTTTTTGGGACAATCCAAATATGCTTTGGTCCTGCTACATGGTCATTAACACAGCATTTTTCCTCTTCATTCTAACAAAACTGATGTATAATTCTAGGAAATGGGTGATGAGAGTGAAGGAGAAGAAAAGAGAGTTAAAGAGTAAAGTCATGGGGAAATTAGAAAATTAAGTAGCTATTAACATGGGCACAAAAACGTTATTCAAAGGATTTCCACAGTCTCACCCTGAAAGTTCTCCCAAAAGCTTGATGTTCCTTTAGTTTTCTCACAGAAGAGTATGTCTTTACTGGTCACAAACAGCTCCAAATTATTGCTTTCTAACATAAACACAGCTACATATCTGCACACACGCGTGCACACACACACACACACACACACACACACACACACACACACACACACACACACTTTAAATAAGCATACTTGTATCAGTGGATTACATTGTGTGTGTGTTTCTAGTGGGCAAGATCTGTGCTCTGTTTCAATTAGGTAAAAAAAAGAACTTTAATGACCTCAGACCCACTGGGGCAAGGAGGATATATGATGATTTTATTCATTACCTCCCTTCCTTCATCTACCACCCTTTTCATGCGTTGCACCTGCCAATTTATTTTTCAGACAAATGCCTTTATATTAGCAGGCTGCGATAGGAGGACAATGTTTATGATACAGTCCTGAAAAGGCAAAATCATTATCTCTTTCATTCACAACTAAATAACATCTCAACATTTTTAAAAAAAAGTAAATTAGGCAGTTTTAGCAAAAAATCTGAAAGTGTCCTCCATTAGAATCATCAGTGAGTCTCAATGTAATCTGCTAGAGAATGTATTATGTAGAGTCATGTAAAAGATGAAGTTTCCACAGGTTTCTACATACTGTAGTTATGTGAAAACTAAGTACACCTCATGATGTAACCGCTTCAGCTTTAGGGGCAATAACTTGAAATAATCATTTTCTGCAAGACTTTATCAGTCACTCACATCATTTGGAGGAAGTTTTGCCTCATGTTTCTTTACAGTGCTGCTTCAGTTCATTGAGTTTTATGAGCATTCATTTATGAATGGTTATTGACTCTTAAGATCCCGCCACAGCATCTCAGCTGATGTTGGACTTTCACTTGGCCGTTGCAATACTTTGATTCTTTTCTTTTTTAGCCATTTTGCATTAGATTTGCTGCTTTGCTTATGATCATTGTCCTGTTGCATGACCCAATTTCAGCCAGCTCTCAGCTGTTAGACAGATGGCCTTACATCTGACTCTAGAATATTACGATATACAGAGGAGTTTGAGGCCGACTCAATAACTGCAACAAGCCAGGTTCTTTGAGTGCAAAACAAGCTGAAATCATTACCCCATCCACCACCATGCTTGAAAGTTGGTATGAGGTGTTTGTGCTGATATGCTGTGTTTGGTTTTTGTCAAACATGGTTCTGCTCATTACTACCAAACATCACCATTTCGGTCTTGTCTGTCCAAAGGACTTTGTTCCATAAGTCATGTGGTCTGTTCAGATGCAACTTTACAAACCTAAGCTGTGCTAAGATGCTCTTTTTAGAGAGAAGAGGCTTTCTTCTAGCAACTCTTACCTGTTCAGTGTTAGTAATTGTACAGTCATGAACTTTTGTATTTAACATGCTAACCTACAGAGTCTGAGATGTAGCTCTTGGAATTTTTGTAATTTCTCTGAGCTAGGCCAACCACTCCTGGGAAGATTGTGGCACTGTGTTAACACACACCAAATGCTCCAGACCAGCAATCTACCAAAACTTTTGCTTTCGTAGAGGTAGTCAAACTGGCTGAGGATCAATCAATCACTTGCATTTGATTAACAGCATGTTGCTAACTCCTATGGAAACAGTAAGCGTGTGCCTAGTTTTTTGCAGAACTGCATAGAGGTGAAAACGTTCTTTTTCACATCACTGCATATCTAAATGTTCAGTAATTGTCTGTCATTAATGGCACATTCAGAGCAAAAACAGACTGGCATGGGCATACTATTTAGAGCCTTATTAGTTATGTAAAAAATAAGTCCTGGTCTAAACAGCTTGTCAGAGAGCTTTCTCTAAATCAAGCACTCAGTAACTCAGTCTTTATAGCAATTTGATGCTAAAATGAAAACTGTTGCTTAATGGAGCTTTACAGTGTAAGTTTCTAAGGGCAAAAAATATGTTTGTAATGGCATATATTTTTGTGGAGCTATATCTAAAATGATATTATACTCATAACTAGACAAGATGGATTGCTTTTATTTAAAAACAGGTTAGAAATTGCCACACTGTTTGCATGTTTTTACTCTACAGTAACATAGTGGTTCACGTCAGGTGCTGCATGTGATGTAGTCGCTGTATAACAGTTCAGCTAATAATATTCTTTAAAAAATATTGTCCATTTCCACTTTGGACATTTCAAACATTATAAAATTTAATTCTGTTTACTGGAATTAATCACCTTCTTTATACTGACATTTGCAAAGACACATTCTTTGTCTCACACCAGAGATCTAATTTCACCTCGCTTTTATCCATCTTTGTATTTTCCGCTGTCGAAAAATAATTACTTCTTGTAAGATAATACGTTCTGTGATGAGCTATCACAGACAAAATTTGCTATCTTAAAGGTTAAAAGGTTGCATGGGTTAAAAGTCCTAGACAAAAAAAATCTGCATGGATATTTATTTACCTTAAACCAAATAAATAAAAGAAGAAATACTTTATTTATCCCATATTTGGAAAACAGTTATACGTCTGAATAAGCTTTTGCTAAAGAGCTTCATAAACAAACTAGTCTCAATGGGAAAAGAAAACTGGATGGTGGAGTATCTGTAAGAAGCCCCTCTTTTCTCTCACTCTTGTTTTGCTCATCAATGTATGCACATCTGCGTGTATTTCCCCAGTATATTTTCCATTAAAAGGGACTAAGCATTTCATTATAAATCTACTGAGCTCCCACTGTGTCATTGAAGCCAGCAGCCAGTTTGGCTTTCTTTCTTAGAGATACTAATAACAGAATCAAAGGAGGGAGCATGTGTTTGCATGTGCGGGTGTGTGTTTGTGTGTCTATGTACTCTAGTAATACTGATGTAATCGCAGGCTCAAGCCCAATTAGCCTAGAGGGTAACTCTGTAATAATCCCTACCCCTGGGCATAATGGCCTATTAAAGCAGCAGTGGACAGAATAAATGAGTGTGTCTACAGAGGGAGCGAGAGAAAGAAAGAAGGGGAAGGAAGAAATAAGAGGGGGAAGGAAGACATAAGAGTTAAAGGAGGAAGGGGAAGGTAATAGAGGTGGTAGGATAGGGGTAAAATAAATGGAATAAAAGAAGCCACTGAAGACAGTACTATTGAGAATAACGTAATTTTCAACCTTATTTTATTTCTGCCTTCATGAGAAATTTCAGCTTTATGTGCAGCAGTTAAAGGGGAGCCCATTTTGTTCATTTTCTGCTCATTATTTTTTATTCTTGGAATGGACTAGAGGAGCTTTGAATATTAACAGTTCAAAATAATCTTTATTCACCCTATACTGGGCCTTGGTGCAGCCCTTCGGTTCATCCTCTGTCTGAAACAGGACATCTTAGCCCCCAAACCCAATCCAAATTTCTTAGCTGTCCCTAAGAAACAAAAGATTTGGACAGCAGGTGCAGAGGGTTGCTGTGCTCATAACCACATATATGTACAAGAGAGGATTATATAAAGCATATACTGTAAACTTTCACTGACATCATTTTGAGCCAAGAAAAAACCCAGCTTGAATAGGGGTGCTTACTGTAGAACAGTTTGAAGCTTGAGCTTTTGGCTAAGGAGGATTACTTGTACATATGCTGACTTTCATGTTTGAAACTTTGGCCATGCTTACTACGAGCATTAACTATTGTAAAACTCAAATTCCATTATCTTTATATATTCTTTCATTTAACAGCTATAACAGTTTAATTGTTGACTTTGGTAACTGTAAGTAATAGCTGAGAAAAATTAAAATCATATTGCTGCTGCAATTATACAGTGGTTTACACATTTGTCTTACAAGCAAAAGGTCCCTGGTTCAGTTCCAGGTGGGGACACAAGCCCCTCTCACCATGTAGGGTTGTGTCAGGAAGGGCATCTGGTGTAAAACCTCTGCCAAGTTACCAGTGCAGATTAATCTACTGTGGCAACCTCTTGAGAATACAAGAGAGCAGCCAAAGATACATCGCTCCTGCAATCATCACTTCTTTCATTTCATCAAAATAATCAGTTATGTTGTTGTTAAAAATTTCATGCATTTTGATTTAATCAACATGAAACATCACTTGATACATTTTTACTTCAATTTCACCTTCTTAGTAAACTTTTTGGCACTGGAATGCTAAAAATACACAATAAAATATACTACACTCACTACTGTTATTAGAGAGAAAAGGCATTCAAAGAATCTACTGGAAATTTTTTTTGCCCTTTTGCTATTGCTGCCTCAGCAGTTCAACTAGGAAACGTATGAACCATTTATATAGTTGCACTGAAGCATGGGCACACTAGAGGTTCACGACACTTTCAACTTAAGTTTTAGTATAACCTGTAGGGAAAAAAAAACCTTTTTATACTTCATAAAACTTTATTTTGTTGTCAAAATCACCAAACATTTTAACTGTTTTCTAATCTGATTTGATTAGTGATGCCACACATGGCGTTCTAATGTCTCAGTGACCACCAAAATAAAGTTACTGCCCAAATAGGGGCTCAGGGGTATAAACAAGATGGCTGTTGAGTGGCAAGCTTTAATTCTTAAAGGACAGAAAGGTTTTGAAATATAGATTTTTTTAATATAGTTTGACAAGAAATATAATGCTACACAAAACAAAACAAACAAGAAAAAAAGTTTGCATTTAAGGTGTGTGATATGTTTTTAGTGCCTCTGCAGACAAACCTACCTGATGCTAAATCTACTCGGTAGTTTCTGGCTGCCTTGGACACATTGACATGAACTGTAACCTTGCCATCCTCAAGCGAGATCTCCAGCGTGCCATCATCAAGATTACTGAAGAGGAGGAGGCCGTCAGGATTCCACGTACGAAACTGGAAGCCCACCGATGCCGTGTTATGATTGGCTCGACCTGGCAGCTGCAGGAAGCTAGTGGCATTGAAAAAGACTGGGAAGGTGTGGGTCTCCACACAGGTGAAGGACAGGTTACGCTGTTAGGATATAGAATTAGAAAAGGAGAGAAAAGCAAAGATAGACAGCAGGACATTAATTAGCCTTCAAAGAGAGAATTAAAAAACAAAGCTAATCTCTTGAACAGCTTGCATATGAAATATTTTGAAACTATTAAATACCTCAAACACTCAAGGAAATCATGTTCTCATTTACCAGTCTTTTGTTGCTTTGAATCTAGCTACTGCATGATTACCTTCAGATGTTCATGACTGAAGCTAGATTCAAAGACTGATGATGACAGTACAAGTTTTGTTTTTTTTTCACTCTAGCTGAACCTTTGAAAATGAATGAAAGGCACTGGTATTTAGATAGCACTATTTTATTGTTGGTGATTATAAAATTTTATCTTCCTTTATCTACCATCCACAGCTATGGCAAATTTAGAATCACGAGTTAACCTAATACACGTCTTTGGAAACCCATGCAGTCAGAACAAACAGAACATGCAAACTCTACACAGAAAAGGCCCAGATGACTGGGAGATTTGAACCAAGAACCTCCTTGCTGTGAGTGATAGTGGTAACAAATGCACCACTGTGCTGTGAAACCAGGGTTAAACAGTAACTTAAATGAATTTTTTCTGGTGGAGGAAAAGCAAACACTATTGTGGAAATTAGGCACTAATTGCCATTGAGTTTCTCCAACCTTGTGCTCTTAATCTAGTCATTAGCAAGCACACAGTATTGAGTTGCTTTACCAACGATAGATGATTTCTGATTGCATTTGCGTGTGTGTCTTTATAAAATCTAAGTGCAGATCTGTTTTGATTAGAAATAAATGGCTGTGTGAGTCATCAGCGAGAATTACAGGTGTGGTTTGAAGGAACTTGATTAGCGCCTCCATTTGTTCAATCAGTTCAACAGGGATCGAAGAAGATATACCAGCCATCCACTGAGAGAGGACTCAGACTTTACAGTCTATCAGCGATTGTTCAGCAGCTAATTTTTAGGATGGCAAGATGCTTAATGGGCTGAAGTTACATCCTGCAGTCATAAAAAGTAGGGTGCTTTTGATTTTAAAAAAAGGATTTTAATGTGTTTCTTGTGCCATTGAGACATGTTGAAAAACAATCGTTCCACAAGTCACTGCAGTGAAGTCCTGTGTTTGAACAGTAGGTCATGACAACAATAAGGAGCACAAAGACAGCGAGCAAACACACAGAGAGGCTGCTGACAGGTCAGTTGTACCTGATTAATTATGAATCTGTTAAAGTATTTTGGTTCAGTGAATAATGTGCCCCCACACTCAGGTCAAATATGGACAATAATGAGCATGTTCACCAGTCAGCTGCCTTTATGAGTATTATTTCAAAATGTTTAGATTCATATGTTGTATATGAGTTGCGTGCATATCTGTGTGTCTTTGCACATTTCTCTTACAAAGCTGGAGGTGTCTAGCTTCTTTCGGCGGACCAGGTCTGTAATGTTGTCTCCATTGTAGTTGATGCTCTCCATGCAGCCTTTAAAGTTTTTCCTCCCTCCTCCCACTGGCTTCCCACTGTATGGCATTCCACCAAAGCTCAACTACAGAGAGACAGAGGGCAAAAAGGTAAAATGAGATGGAGAGTGGAAAAAGGCACAGTAAGAATTCCTTTAATTTTCCTTTAATTAGCTTTTCTAGCTACTCCTCTTAATTGCTATTTTTGGATTCACAAATGCACATACAGTATGCATGTACATGCTCACATTGCAAACACATTTCTTACCATTAAGTATTCTACAATCAATTTCCTTTTTTAGTGATTATGAGCTGAACTCTTTGCATTTCATTAGTTGATGTTCATTAGGTCAATTTTATGGATTATGGTGGTGCTAGTAATTTGTTTATATTAAAATCTCTTATACTGAGGCACAAAGGACAGTTGCTTTCAGGGAGTAAAAATCAGTCAAGTAGTTTTAAAATGAATGCCAGGATATTCACCGATAAATGTAGCAGACAGTATAAAGTCCAGTACTGTATTTGGGCAGCTACATGATTTTTGTTCTTCGTGCTTTGAGCTTCAGCAGATTTTATATAAAGTAAAATAATGAATACATTAAAGTGCCAAGCCATAGCTGTAATTTGAGGTTACATCAATATTGCAAGAACTCTGTGTTAGATATGGTCCTTTTAACACACAGGACCCAAATTACAAGGCTTCAAAAGTAATTGGCCTGACACTTGGATACAAAAAGTTTCTTAGGCAGCTGGTTGTCATTTCAATGTTAGTTCTTGCACAGAAGAGCTCAGAGTAAATTAAGAGTTGAGTTTTGACTTTTTAAGTCACTCAATAAGAGAACCAGCAAATTTTATCAGAAAGACATCAAAGGTAGTTGGTTTTCTGAAACAACCGTTTTGGTTTATGCAGGGAAACACAAAGAAAAATAAATAAATAACAGAAAACACAAACAAGCTCAAATAGATCACCAAACCATCTGTATCAGGTCAAAACACCCATTGTGATTGCACAGCAAGTCAAGAATGCTTGCTACGCTTTAAGTGTGCATGTTATTGTCAGAGAACAAAGGAGAATTTCATAACCAGGACTTTAGACAGAGTGACCACAAGAAAAAAAAAAACCTTTCTGGGAAAAAGTTCTATAAACTTATGAAACAAAAATAACCTCAAACAAAATGACGAAAAGAGGAAAGTATGGAGAAAAAAGGAACAGCACCTGACACAAAGCACCCCTGCATCTATCAACCATGGTTGTAGGTTTTTTATGGCATGTACGGAAAAGTGTCATTTATTGATGATCAAAACTCACAGGATGACATTCATCATTCAGCACGACAATGATCCTAAACACACAGTCAAAGCAACCATTGTTGAGTTTAGATTGCTTTTACAGGTGCTCAAGTGTTATTCCACATCAGTGATTTGACACAGTTTTATTAGGATGCCATTCCTAATGCAATTAATGCAAGTAGTAATAATAATACATTTTATTATTATTTTATACAGCATAGTGTACATTGGTAAGTCAGTTTTGAGCTCTATCCAGCTGCATGGACTTCGCAACATTCTAAACACGGCTTGAACAGGATGGCTGCCACTTCATCGAAGTGACAGACTACATATCTATTCTTCCCTCAGGGTAGCCTACCTGATGCCCTGTTTTGAATCTGCACAATAAAGGGACGGTTCGTATGAATTCCTAAACTTAAACGTAAAGGCAAATTTATTACCAGAGGTGCAAGGTAGAAAGGCAACCTGATTTACCAATCTCTGTACTGATGATGCTGCTTTAATTGCTTGATGATTTGGTCAACTGCCCCTATCTGTTTAAGAGGCTGAAAAACTATTATGAACACTTCTCCTCATTTCTGTTATCTTTAATATACTTTAGACAATTCTAACTAAAGGTTCTATGCTGTAACAGGTGTTTCATATTGAAATCTGTGATTGTTCCTTTGATTTATTCTTAGACACTACAGTAAACCATTCAGCTGATTAGGTTGCTTTTGAAAGTAACATTGTAATGCATAACTAATTAAATACATTTTCAAGCAGCACATTCCATATTGTTATTAGAATTATTATTAATTTTACAAAAAGTAATTCATTAATTATTATTGTTTAATTAATGTATTAATCGTAAGGTAATGCATGTCTGACATTCTGATTGGTAATTGAGCCCCTGAAAGCAACCAAAGGGCTTTTCAGAGTACAGAAGTGGAATATCCTCAAATTAAACTGATTGCAGTCTGACAAAGTAGCATTCCACTTGCTGAAAGTCAGACAAAATACAGAGAGAAAAGAAAGGTGACTTAAGTAAAGGCTTTAGAGAGAATCAACAAGGATGACAAAATATGTCTAGTACTGCCTGTGGGTCATGGGCTTTGGTAATCATTTACTGTAAAGTATTGCATAAAAAGAGTTCGCTATGACGATATATAGTTTTTAAACTCACTTATATCATCTTGCCTATTACTCAAATTAGTAGCAGTAGCCAATATTTTAGAAGTAGAGAGCCTAAAGAAAAAACAAGGCACTGCATAAATACTCATGGTCAGTTGTGAATACGTGACAAAAATTTATTAATTTCCATTTATGATACCATTAAGATACAAATGACAAAATATGAAAAAATAAAAATAAAGGTATGTTTGAAAGAATCAAAGCTACTTATATACTGATTTTTAAAATGTGGTTATATTGTTTTGTGTTTTTGACAAATATTTTACTGTCCATTCTAAAGAGTTGGTCCCATTTGTCATCACTCCTATAATTATATATACATTTATAGAAAAAGAGTGTCAACCCCCACATTAAATTCCAAAGCATTTAATCTACAAGACAAGAGTAATAGTGACAAATCTAAAATTTAATTTTTCAGACATATACCTTCAACTCAGTGTGAAGAAACCACCAGAGCAGTTGGAAAAAACCATTAAAGAAGAAAGACAGATATGATGAGAGGAGAATTGAGGTGTGACGATGAGGGCTAATAAACTGGCACCTGGTAGGAAGCATGGAAGGACAAAGAACTGATGAAAATGGAAAATGCATTTCATATTTGTTCTACAGTTATACATGTGTTCATTTCTTTCCTTTTACACACAGCTCTGAGCCCTGAAGGAAGCCAAGATGATGAAGGGTGGTTTGCAATTACCAGATGATGTGCGTGTGTGTGTGTTTGTCTGTATGTCTGTGTGCATGTGTGTAGTTGCTTGTGCTGTATGTGTCTGTGTGGTGACGCTCCAATAGTCTTAGTAATTACTGCCAAGGGTAGACACAAATGCACCCGGATATTTAGTCTACAGCCATAAATGGGAGCTGAGGACGCACAAACATATGCACACACAGAAACACGCACGCATGCGTGCACACACGTATGCACATAATGGAATGTGCAGACTAAACATGCAGAGTACAGTAGTAGACTTTGACTAAAGTCTGGTCACTATTCCCAATCTTTGGAGAGACTTATTCTGGCAGTAATATTGCTAGAATTCATTTAAGGTTCACCACATACACACAACACACATGCACGCAAAACCTCCTGATACACCCCGTCGTATAGATTTCCCCGAAGATCCCTTAATTCAACAGCTTCAGTTTTAATTGGGCTGTGGTTTGTCCTGCCCCATTTCTCAGTATCCCACTTAACACTGGAATAGATTGGGCATATCAGCAATAACTAGTAAAGGTCAAACACTTACACACAAGCATATCAATACAAATACAAACACACATACAAACACATGCTTAAAGCCACATATGGATTCACAATTGCACACATGCATGCATGAACACGCTCAGGTTATAAACAAATTTCATGCCAATATGTATTCAACAATCAATTTCCTGTTTTAGGTATTATTAGCTGAATTTTTTGCATTTCATTAGCTGATGTTCATTATGTCAATTTTATGGAGTGGCACAATAGAAGAGTGTAAAACCAATATCTAATTTCCTGTGTGGCTTTAGTGCACTGTACCAACCACTTTTGATGAGCAGTTTAAATGCAGTTGCAAGTCAGTAAAAGGCACAAGGACAACCCTTTGCTGAAAACTGCTCATATTATGGTTTTGCTAAACATCAGCACAACATAAGGCACCTAAACCAGAAATGTTACTCAGTTTTCCTCCATTACTAAGATGTAAAATACAAAAATGCAACACCGTAACCATTAATAAATCAAATACTGCAAGGTAGATCAAGTAGGCAACTCAAGTCTGCTCTTTAATGAATACAAAGCAGCATCTTAAGCATGAGTTTGTAACATGAGAAAGGGGAAATATAGATAACATATGGATTTTCAAATACAGACCTTCAGCTCAGTATTCAAAGTCTATGTGGTAACATTAACATTAGAGATATATGACCATGATCCTAAAACTAAGAAAGATTGCTTTACTTTTCAACTCAAACTTAAGACTGCACTTTTGTTAACATTCAACCATTCCTTTGTCTGTTATAGATTTTGACACAGATACATTCGTTTTCACACATACCACCAAACAAGAGGGGAAAATCCTGCTTGAGTTTGACTTTGTAGCACAAAAACACTCCAAATGTATTTAATAAACTGGTCTAAAATCTTGTGCATGAGCTTAACTTAAATGCTTTTGTCTCTAAAGTGAAGAGAATTTGTGAATCAAGTCCCTGTTTGGCATTGTACAGTGTAGTGACTATTTGCTATATGAGCAGGACACCTACCAGATGCTGTGCTGTTACAATTAGCAACCATAGTTGCGAAAATAAGTGCACTCCGGTTTGTTATTTACATGGTATCTAATCATCTGTATAATACACAGCTGCCATTTCAGCTTTGCTGACATTATGTCACATCTTAGTTCAGCTCACACTTTAGACATTTAGATCATTTAGCTCCTACAGAGAAATTCAAATATCTGATGCCATATCAAACATCCTTGTTATCTCTCTTATTATATCATTCCTTTTTCATTAACTCAGGTAAGATTCCTCACCTCATAGTCCAAATCAAGGTGGTCAAACTCTCCATTAGTCCTGAAGTGCTGAGTATGTCGGTCCAAGGTGAAGTTCACATTTCGACGATAGCGTTCAATCATCACTGAGTGCCAGTGATTGTCATCCAAGAGGCTGCCTGTGGTCACAGAGGTATGGCCCAGGATAGAGCCATACTGGTTACTGCCTGTAATAAACATGTGATAAGCTGTAAAATGCCAACATCAGAAAAAAATGTTATTGAAAAATTAAAGCTTGTGAGAATGACAGCTGAATTTGAACCACTGGGAACACAAAATATGATGTGGCTTCTCTGGCAAGGATTTGCAAAACTGCCTTGGAATATTTGTAGTGCCTCATAAAAGGTAACCTGATACCTCTACACTCTGAATGTGTTTCCAAAATGTGTTATGCATAGATTCCCATAACCATACAATTTGGGAGCTGATTTTAAATTACTGAACATAACACAACCCAGTTCGGTCCTTGTAGTACATTACTTTCACATATTTGTAATTCAAGTCCTGTAACCAGCCAACCAACCACCCAACCAAACAAACAAACAAAAAATGTAATACTGTTTCAAATCACACCTCACATTTCTTCAATAGCCAAAATGTCAACTTCTTTTAGTTTTAAAAGTTGCCGCTATGCTGCAGTAAGACATCCTTGAAAGTTTAACTTGTTCTCAAGCAACACAGCTGATTGACAGCGAATATGCTCCACAGATTTGTGGATTGTTTTGGCTTTTGTTCATTTGTGTAAAGGGAAAAACAACAACAAAAACCTGTACTGGGGGATTTTATCTTTGTCCCAACATAATACCACCTCAGCAGACAAGGTATGAAATTTAATTACAAAAATGTAAGATTATTATCGAGCATTATATAATTATTCAGACCTGTAATGCAAAGCAACACAACACAAGGGAACGCTCAGAGCTAGAATGAGAAAGAACTACAGACATATGATTTTTCATATCTTATTTCATATCAATTATTCAAGGCTTCTTCTTTTACACAGAGACTGATATAGTCTTGAAAACATATTTGCATGTTTAAATATCATCATAAAGTAACATATCTAATGACTGATACCTTTAAAAAAGGTATCAGCATCAGCATCCTTTGCCTAACTAAAAGCACTGATTTGTTACCAACCCAGGTTTATCTGCAGCAGCAGTTTGGCCTTGCGAAGCTCCAGTGTGATGTAGTCTCCCTGCTGACCTTCCCCGTGGAGAATTACACCCTCACTTTCTGATGTCTTAAACCTCAGTGCGATCACATCCTTAATGATCTTCATCTTTTTCACCTGTTCAAGTGTTAGTGAACACCACAGACTTTGCATGACAGTTTACAACACAGCTGGTTCATTTTTGACACAGGATTTTTGGTACAATTAAAAGATGCATAAAAATGAAGAAACTTTTGGAGTTGTCTACAGAACAAGACAATCTGCACATCCCAATTTTCTGTTTTCCCATTCAACTCAATTTCTCTACTGTCCATCAAGATGAAAAATGTTTTTATTTTTAGTTTATATTCAGTGACATATGTATACCAACTACTGTAATAACCCTTCCAGATGTCTTTATCTCACTTTAAAATATAACTTCAAAGAAAGCATATGATAGGGTGCAAAGAGAGGAACTGTGGAATTGTATGAGGAAGTCAGGAGTGGCAGAGAAGTATGTGAAGGTGGTGCAGGACATGTATGAGGACAGTGAGACAGTGGTGAGGTGTGCAGTAGGAGTGACAGATGGTTTCAAGGTGGGGGTGGGATTACATCAGGGATCAGCTCTGAGCCCCTTCTTGTTTGCAATGGTGATGGACAGATTGACAGATGAGGTCAGGCAGGAGTCTCTGTGGACTATGATGTTCGCAGAC
>VUQH01031880.1:0-17414 GCA_015106775.1 Etroplus canarensis
CATTACCTTGTCCTCCAGTGCTGATGTCCGCTTCGCTTCATCCAGTTTTTCTCCAAACTCTGCACGGAGTGTCTTCATCTCTGTTCCAAACTCTGCCCGGAGTGACTTAATCTCTTCCTGGACTGCCTCCAACCCTGCTCCAAATTTTGTCAGGATCGACTTCACCACATTCAGAGCGTCCGCTTCACCAGCCTCTCCGCTAACGTTAGCCGTTACACCTCTCGAAGTTGTTTCACTGGCACCTCTGAGTTTCCGAGTAGCCATGTCGCTCTGTTTGGTTGCAGGGGGTTTTAGTCTACTAACGCGGGGGTTTAACTTTAAGAGTTAGTGCCACTTGTTCGGGAGTTTTAATTAAATTGTGCACGGTCGTACAGAGCTCCCACACTACGCTGCCACCTTGGTCGCGGTCACCATGGCAACCGTTCCTCAGAAGTTGCAAACCTAAAAGAAGCTATCTCCAGTAGATGAACAGTATCTGAAAGTCATCTCCTTATTAAATATGAAAAAATCCAGCAAAAATGCGATACAGGACCTGAGAGATGCATGTGGCCCTTCAACTGATCCATTTACTGCTTACCTAAGCCTCATCACAAATTGTTTTAATTGAAGGGATGACTGTCAAGAAACCATTTGTAAGGCTGGGAAACATGGAGCGAAGGCCAAAGCATGCCAAAATACACACTGCACTGAACATCAGTGGCATCAGGTCTTACTGAGTGATAAATCCAAATTTGAAAGTTTTAAGTCCTCATCAGTATGTACAGAGGAGATCAGGAGAGAGGTACAGCAGTGAGTGCGAATGTAAAACACGGTGGAGGCTCTGTTATGATTCTGGGCTGCATTTCAGCCAGTAGTGCTGGGGATCTTGTCAAAAGTGGTGAAATTTTGAGCGTTGAAAAGTACCATCAGATTCTGATCCATTGTACAGTATAATCTGGAAAGCGACTGACTGGCATCAGCTTCATTTTTCAGCATGACAATGATCCAAAACACACTGCCAATGCAGTTAAAACTTACCTGGATAGCAAAACATACAATGACACACAATCAGCCATGGCTTGGCCTCCCAAAAGCCCTGAACAAAGGCAGTAAACATCCAAAGAAGAGCTTTGAAATGTCCTTCAAGAAGCTTGAAGAAGAGTTCTTGAAGAAATGACAAAACAGCTTGTCTAAGTGAGTTCAGGCTGTGTCAAAGAATAATAGTGGCCATACTAAATATTGACTTTCGAGTACATTAATGTGCAAACTCTGTTTTTGCTTTATGTATTTCCATTTTTGTTTGCACGTTTCAATTAATCATTGCACCTATTTCTCATTTTCCAGGAAAAGTATAAAGAAGTAAGGGTGAAGTTTGCATAGTATTGTGAATTTAAGATATTGATCAGCTGAGTTAGCTTATGGGGATGCATATTAATGTGGATTTCTTCTGCCTGAACAGAGAGAATGAGGACACAGATTAACAGGACTGTGAGCGAGTTGCCAAGCTTCAGTCACTTTCATTTTCATCATGGCTTTCTATCTTTTAGCTTTCTTTCATGTGGATCATGAAGCTTGGGATAAGGGACCAGGAGTCATTGCTTTTGCAAGGGATACATTTCTTACTCATTGTCCCAGACCATATGTTACTAATGAGGCTTAAATGTGGCTTTGAGAATCACAGCTCCAGCTCATTATGCCAAATGCCTGGGGTGGGATAAAACACTTTATATGGAGCTTACATGTCCAGGTAATTGTCCTCGTTGCCTTCACTGTGATCAAAGCAGTTCATACATGTGATAAAATTACTGATCTTTTCAGGGTTTGTTCACTGAACTGGAAAATTGAGCTTATATATATTGAAAATTTGGTTAAGCAGCAACAGTCAACAAAGGTAGAAATATCTTACACTAATGTATTTTATATTACCTGATGGGTTACGTGAATTCAGCAATGCAGAAATGGTAGCAGATAAAATGTGGTTATTTGTATGTGTAGCAAGGAATTAGTTGTAGTTATCACATTTACAGATAAGATAAGATAATTTAAGATAAGATAAGATAAGATGCACAATGAAGCAAGACATGGTTTGGAGGGAAGAGTAGAGTGCGCCCAAATACACAGAAGTGTGTAGACTACATTTATATACCTCATATGTGCAACCATCTCACAGAGTGAACTTCAAATGCAATAGAATAATACTGGACTGTTTACAGTCACACTGGATATATGTTTTGATTATTGTCATAAAGTATAAGCTACATATATAAAAACTTTGATATGAAACACAAAACTTCTGTTTTTAAATAGAGGGTGCATAAGTTTGGAAATAATTGTGTCTGAAACTGGAAGATCACTGGCAGAAAATAATTACATTGGCGTCAAAAATTTGAATTTGAAGAATAAAATATTTTTATTGTAGTCAGATCTGGAGGTCAGAAATTAACATAAAGATGGGAGGGAAATTTCAGAGCCTCCCAGTAAACATATAAATAGAAGGGGCACAAATCCTCTGTAGCTTCTTGCTTTTTGGCTTATAAACACCAAGCTTTTCCTGCCTGTGATCTTCTAGAAGACAGACAGAAATCACTTTTCTGTATTTCTGCCTATTTCCATTGCTGCATGAAACCTGGTTTTATTGGGAATATTTTGAGAGCAACTACGATTTCCGCATTTCAGAGGCCAGGAAGGCCTTCTGGGCTATTTTTGTCATTGTTCCCTCGACACTATGTCTGTCAGTTGTCTACCACCACCTGATTTACTAGAAATCAAGCCCCACAGGAAGAACCCTACTGACTTTGGTTGTCCACCACCATGTGTTTGACATTTGTGGTCTTTAGTGAAATACATCCATAAATATTTGATACATCCCCATTAAACGGTGTAGATACAGTGCCTTGCAAAAGTATTCGTACCCCGTGAATGTTTCCACATATGTCACATTACAGCCACAAAAAAAGTACTTTATTGGGATCTTATGTGATAGAACAACACAAAGTAGTGCATAATTGTGAAGTGGAAGCAAAATAATCCATGGTTGTCATTCTTTTACAAGTAAAAATCTGAAAAGTTTGGTGTGCTTATGTATTCAGTCCCCTTTACTCCAATATCTCTAAATAAAAGCCAGTGCAACCAATTCCCTTCAGAAGTCATCTAATTAATGAATCTGTTAGTCATGCACTCCACAAATCTGGCCTTTTGTGGAAGGGTGGCAAGAAGAAAGCCATTGTTGAAAGAAAACCATAAAGTGTCCTGTTTGCAGTTTGGCACAAGCCATGTGGAGGACACAGCAAACATGTGGGAGAAGGTGCTCTGGTCAGATGAAAAAAAAAAGAATTAACACTGCACATCACCCTGAGCACACCATCCCTACCATGAAACATGGTGGTGGCTTTTATTCAGCAGGAAAGATGGATGGAGTCAAATACAGAGTAATCTTGGGAGAAATCCTTTTAATCTGCAAAAGACTTGAGACTGGATTAGAGGTTCACCTTCCAGCAGGACAACAACCCTGAACATACAGCCAGAGCTACAATGGAATCGCTTAGATCAAAGCACGTTAATGTGTCAAAGTGCAGACTTAAATTCAACTGAGAATCTGTGGCAAGACATGAAAATTGCTGTTCACAGAGCTCTCCATCCAATCTAACTAAGCTTGAGCTATTTTGCAAAGAAGAATGAGCAAACATTTCAATCTCTAGATGTGCAAAAATGGTAGAGACATAGTCCAAAGACATGCAGCTGTAATTGCAACAAAACCATGAATCCACTTTACAATTATGCACTACTTTGGATTGATCTATCACCTAAAATCCAAAAAGAAAAATACATTTACATTTGCAATCATAACATGATAAATGTGGAAAGGTTCAAGAGGTATGAATACTTTTGCAAGGTACTTGCTTGCTTGTCTAAATGTTGTGCAGCAAACTTTAAACGCGCTACATCATGCTTTTTTTTTCAGCGCGAGCATTACTTATTGTTTTCTCTGAAGCAATCGTGTCTGCTAATTCCAGATCTTTATGAAACTCACCACAAGTGGTCCTTGGCTATTGGACATCTCTTCTGGTAGTTCTTTTCACTCCTCTGTCAGAAATCTTGTGACAAGCACCCAGTCGTGGCCGGTTTATGGTGAAATTATGGTTTTTCTACTTGGGGATTATGGTCCGAACAGTGCTTACTGAAACATTCAGAAGTTCAGAAATCCTTCCCTAACCAATGTCATCATTATGTTTTCCAACGATAAGGTTGAAAAGGTCTTGAGAGAGCTCTTTGTTTTTACCTATGATGAGATGTTTTTTGTGTGACACCTTGGTAATGAGACACCTTTTTATAGGCCATCAGTTGGGACTGACCCAGCTGATATTAATTTGCACTGACAAAGAGCAGGTTTGCTTTATAATTACTGATAGATTTCAGCTGGTGTCTTGTCTTTCCATGCCTTTTGCACCTCCATTTCCCTCTCGTGTCCAATACTTTTTCCCTGTGTTATTTCACAATATTACACATAACTTATGGACATCTATGGTTTGATTTATTTTATGTGTGGATCACTTGGGTTGTTACCAGCATCTGGTAAAAAATTTCATATCAGTAGAACCTTTAGAAATATATTTACTGACAAAAAATAGTGACGTGTTTAGAACTTACAGTAGTTTACCCGTTAAACATGCAGCCTCATTGAAAAGCTAGAATGGCTGAAGACTCCTGATCTTGGTTCTGAGCAAAAGAAGTGTTTTAAAGTTAATTTGTGGCTTTGGAAGCAGCCAGCAAAATCTTCTATGGTGTGAAAAACTGTCAATAAATAGTCAAAATCAAAGTTTGACTGTTTAATTATTGACTAAGCAGAAGTAAAAATTTAATCCTTGTGTGAGGCAGAAAAAGGCCCTCAGCTGTGAGCCTTACCATAGCAAGTAGTCCCTATAAGTACTACTACTGACTTATTACCAGCAATACTAGTATTACATCAGTACTAAAGATGTTGCAATAGCTGATTTATACTGTTGTTTAGAAAGTGAATGGTTAAAAAAAAAGTTGGAATGAGTTCTCCAAGTTTGAATTACAACAAGCCTTACACAATATAAATCAATATAAGTGGATCTTGCACTCAGCTCTGATGCCCTTTACTAAAGCACCTGACCTTGAAGTAAAAAAGCTTATCGCAGGTGATTCAGCCTCCGTCTCCAGAGATAAGGAGAATGTGGAATATATAACAAGACACTCTTGCAGAGAAGCTAAATTCTTCAACTGTGAAATACCTTTATTTATGCACTAATGAAAGTTGGACTTCGTCCAATAAACACAATAACATGTCCATCATCACAGGAGATATGTACAAAACAACAATCTTTGCAGCAGTGAAACCAGGAGTTTTTCCTCTTTTGGTCAAAAGGGCATTGTGGAAAAACTAAGACCTCTGAATAAATAACAGCATTTTTTTAAAGATGTCGTAACACCATGTTGAATAACCTACTAGTCATACAAACTGTTAATAAATGACAAATTAGGTTTGTAATCAATAATTAAGTCATTATTTGGAGAACACCACTAATTTGATAGCATTAATAAGCACTTTGTGAGCTGTTACTAATATGATGTTCTCTCATTTGTTTGTTTTTTCCTCATATATGGGAAATATTCACCTTCAATAAACAAAACCCTTTTTCCCTTTTCCAATAAATGAGTAAAAGCTTGAATTAATCTCATGTATTATTGACAGTGCTCTGCCCCACGAGTGTATACAGCATGTAATTAAAGTAGTTTACTGCTTAAAACTCACTCAGGTTTATTTATCATAAAGTACTCATTAACAGGGTTGTGCTAAAATGCCGACAAAGTTTTCAATCCTTCTATATGTCATCTAAGCTCTGTATGTTTGGTACAGATTAATGTATTCTCTTTGATTACTGTGTGTACACTAAGTGGAAGGACGAATTTGTTTTAATATGAAGTACCTAAATGTAAAACAAAATCAAGTTAAGTATTTCAGTATTGCATCTAGAATATTATACAATCACCAAGTAATGCTAATTGGTGGACTGCAATTACAGGGGTAGCACTACAGGGAATCACACGTATTTTATGGTAATCAAATAGCTAATTACTGGACCATCAAAGAAAAAGTGTTAAGGATAGCTCCATCCTGGCATTCACGTTCCCCTCTGCTTATGCAGATTTTAAGTTAAAACAAGAGACCCAAAGAACTCACACATCCCATTTCTTTCTTAGTAGGTATTAACAACCTCAACCAAGTAAACCTCTGATGCACTGCTTATATTCAGTGCCATAAAAATACATGCTCCCTTCTGATAAACCGGCAGTATTGAGCTGCAGCAAGTTTATGTAGATGTGTTCACACTGGCCTGATTTCTCTGCAGAGGTGTTATCATAGCAGATTTCAGGTTCTCACTAAGTACAACTATACAACAAATTGTTTTAAACTCAAACGCGCACTCATACACACACAGTATCATATACATGTCAACTTTGTCATGAAGTAACAGTAAAACTCAATATTTTGGCAAAACAAATTCATTTGTATCCCTACACAACATCAAATACAGTTTAAGGCAAAAATCAACAATTCAACAAGTCAAACAACTAAAAGTTCAAAAACATACATTGAAAATATTTCTATTTACAATATTTGTTCATAGAAAAATATGTTCAACTTGCACAGATTTTTAAACATGACCACAGTAAGACTCAATCCAACCTTAAGTGCACAAGACAGCATCTGATTTTAATCACAAATCTATTGGTTCGAGGGAATCACCAGGTATTGTGTCTATAATACAATATCCTGCAAGCTACACAGCAAAAATATGTGTTGAAATATTAGGATTAAACATTTCAGAGAGGATTTAAACTCCCAAAGAGTAACTTTTACACTTTCAGAATGAAAAGTTGTTCAATGAATAAATTTGAAACCACTGATCACATCAGTGTTGTTCAGCCCCTTAGAAATGTAATTACACTCTGCCCACAGATCTTTATTTTACAGTCACACCAGCAAGACATGAATTAGGAGAGTGCAGAATGCAATATGGATAGTTCTCAACTGAAGTGGGTATTCCCCAGAAAATCAATGTGATGGGCTAGAATAACATGTTTGTCTCTAACCAGCCATGCCTAACTGTTGAGGAATGCCCAGTGATTTTGGTCTTTGTGTGTTCTGCAGTAAACTCTAATTGCAAGACAGATGAAGGTCTGTAAAGGCATACACTATATGGACAAAAGTAGTGGATCAAACCATTTAATCATTAAATTCAAGTGTTTCATTCAGTTCCATTGACATAGGTGTATAAAATCAAGCACCTGGTCATACAGTCTGCCTTTACACACATTTGTGAAAGAATGGGTCGTTCCAAAGAGCTCGCTGAATTAAAGCATGGTACTGTAATAGGATGCCACCATGGCAACAAGCCAGCTGGTGAAATTTCTTCCCTCCTGTGTATTCCATTATCAACTTTAAGTGATATTATTGCAAAGTGGAAGAGTTTAGGAACCACAGCATCTCAGCATCCCCTTGGTTCCAGTGAAGGGAAATCTTAATGCTGCAGCATACTAAGATATTTTGGACAATTTTACGCTTCAAACTTTGTGAAAAGCTTTTTTTCTCTTCCAGCACTGACAGTGCCCCAGTGCACAAAGCAAGGCCCATAAAGGCATGGTTGGATGAGTTTGGTGTCGAAGAGCTTAACTGATCTGCACAGAGCCCTGACCTCACCCCCATCCAACACCTTTGACATGAGCTAGAATGGAGATTGCAAATCAGGCCCTCTCATTCAACATCAGTGTCTGACCTCACAAATACTTTTCTGGATGAATGATTCCTACAGACACACTCCAACATCTTGTAGAAAGTCTTTCCAGAAGAGTGGAAGCTGTTATTGTTTCAAAGGGGTGACTACACATCAATGCTCATGGATTTAGAATGGGATGGCATACAAACTCCTGTAGATGTAATGTGTAGGTGGCCTAAGACTTTTGTCCATACAGCATGCCTAGTAAGTCTTACCCTAACATAAACCAACACACGTGTTGTGTGTTTGACTTCTTGTAAGAAAATTTGCTTGGACCAGAGGTGATATATTTCAGGGTGTTTATTCAGGTATAGCAAATGTATATAATAATTTAAATAATTTTGTAAATTTTAGAGGGACATTATCACAAACTTAGTATGTCTTGTATAGTTTAAGATCATGTACAAAGTGAGAATAACAACATGCAAATGGTAAAACATGCCGGAAGGATTATTTTTTAAAAATCTTTATCATACTACTTTAAGACTTTTTGGTGACTTAAATAAGGAATTTTAGCATAGAGCTAAATATTTATCTATTCAAAAGGATGAATTCAACTGTGTGGAATGTGGCCCTATCTAAACCCTGATAAAGTGTTGAAATTAGCCTGTGAGAGTTTATCCAACACTGGAGTTTTTGCTGTGTACTGCAACTACTAGTCAACTAACTAACATTACTTGTCATGCTAATTATGCTGTCACTGTAATAATTTAGAGAAATATCATAATGGTCTTTTTACAGCTGTGTCTATCAATCTGTAAACATTTTCAGTCAAATAAACACTTTGCTACAAACTATTTATGCAGTCATTCAGTAGCTACAGTAACCAACAAGCAGCAACATTGCACAATCTGCAGGAAAAACAAAAAAGTACAAATACACTAAAATGCATCTCTTTGTTTCTGAAGCTAGAATTGCAGCTAAACTGAGAACCACCGCTATGTAGTGCAAATGCAACCTCAGGGGCTGAGCTGTGCACACCACAGTACTTCAGCGGCTGCGGACCAGGCAGGTGTCAAAAGGCATGTTCTGCCTGACCGGTTGAGGGGAGGGAAGTAGGGGTGGGGTGGAGTTAGTACTAAGCCAACTACAGTGTGAGAGGAAACTTCCAACAGTGGGGGTAAAATAGAGGCAGAGGCCGGAGTTCAGAGAGGTTGGATGTTTGGCGCTCCAGATTGCAGAAATTGAACCAAAATGTCACAGTGCTTCTGTGTCCAGAGGCCCACACAGGGATAATGCGTGTTGAGTATTTACATCAGTGGAGAATAAGTGCAAAAGTCATTCAGCATGACCACTTTTCAGCACAGCAGTCTGAATTGGAGCAAATGTGGTACATGCAGCATCTGGTAATAAGCTGCTTAGGCTGAGCCACGGTCATAAAAGCTTGAAGTTAACGACCATCATCACATTTTTCATCCTCTGGAGCAATGTGTGCATTCATAAATATGTGTGTACAGTTATGCTTTTAATTACATTCATAAATTCGACAGTGAGACACAGCTGAAGCTTGATACAGACATTCACAAAAACTGTTGTCATCAATGGCAACTGTTGAAGATTTCAGAAGACAAAGTGACCTTATCCACTGAGCAGGTCAGGAAAACAACCAAACAGGTAGAGAAGTGTACAGGGCCAAGCAGGAGGTAAAGTTGAGCTGTAAGGATAACCAGCAGAGGATCCAAAGTACATGTAGAGTAGGCAGAGATGACACTGTTAAATGACAGATGGGAAAATTAGACTCACATTAATTGTGTTTGTATGTACACATACAGTACACATTTAGTGTAAAACAGCTCTGATCTCCACTTTTTACAACTCAAATTGCACAGACAATATTTCTGGATTAAAAAGAGAGGATTTCAAGCATTAGAGGACATTGCAATGTGGTGCTTGCATAATGATTATCATGGCCAAAACTACATTCAGTCTTGCTAGGGAACTGCTGCTAATAATAGCATCCATTACTCAGGTTGCCACAGGAATATGTAGTATTGAGAAAAAGAGACTGATTGCTCCCTTCTGTCCATTTTTTCCTTTATTTTGTGCTCTTAAACTTAATTATTCATTAAAATAAATAATGTCTCTCTGACAAAAATTGTGAAGACTATAAGTTGTCAGATACACCACAGAACATAATTTAATCAAGGTGGATATTTATTGACTTTGCAGGAACTCAACATTAGAGAACAAAATCAATCTGTGTTTGTGTCAAGGTTTTGCAGAGCTTTGAGCTTTTACAATTAACAGATAATGCAAGAAAGTAAAAGGTGAAAAGCGAAATTATTCAATAAGGATTTATTAATGTTATATTATGGTTTTACTCCCATTAATGCAACAGTAAATAAAACATGACTTCACAGCAGGAATATGAGGAGGCGTGCTGAGGCTGTCTGAGGGAAATTTAAAAGGAGGTGAAAATGTTTACTTTGCAGAACATATGACATTTTTTTCCACTTTGCACAAAGATGACAGGGTCAAAATCACCACTTAGTTCAAAGAAACTGACTGATTTTAATAGAATTTGTAGGACTGATGCATGCCATTCCTGTGCTGCTGAACACTGCAGTGCTCTCCACTGGTTTATACATCCAGTGAAGGTTTTCATGAAAGCCCACAGAAGACTAAAGGGACTAATGACCTGAGTATTGTACCCTTTTTGCCTTCAAACCTAACAATACCTTTCTTCATCTTCTTTTATATTTTATGAGAAGGCTGAGTATTCCCATAAACTTAATTGACAACAGTAACAACTAAAATACTGTTTGTTTTTGCAAAACCGAATACCTCTTGAACATTTCATACTGGAATTTGAAAGGGAATCCCACCTTGACCTTGGACTGATCAGTCTAAGAGATGCCTCATTTGTAAAGGCCTGTGTGTTATTTCTGAGACACACTCTACTATACAAACCATTGCATTTAAGCAAGATTGTCACAATAATCCCTCAATTTCCCATGAAAATCCTGTTTCCACATTAGCGACTATACATGGAAAAATGAACTAAGTCTATAAGGAATGTGGTCTGTGATCTGCAGTGAGTAGTAACATGCAATATGGGGCAATATTTTCTTTTTTTTTCTCCAGCCTGTAGCTTGTATATCACTCCTTTTCGTCAGGAACTTATTCAAACAATAAAAAAAGATATGAGTATCAATAATAACAGCAGCCAATACTAAAAATAAAACACAAAAACCTGAAATCATGGTTATTAAAACAATAAGATATTACCTTGGCCCTGGACACTAAGACCCCTTTGTTCTCCTCCATCCTCCAGCAATTCTTCCATCTCTTTCTTGATGTCAGGGAGTGGTATCTCCACGATGCATGGAGGCCCGTCCCCAAGCACCTTGCCCTCCTCCTCCTCCTCCTCCTCCACCACTTCCTCCTCCTCCTCCACCACCACCACGGTCCTTATCTGACTCTGGTTGGCTCTGGGCTCGCTCAGGCTTGGGGTTTGGTGTGCATGGAGGGTCGGGCTGTTGGACTGACATGGTCCTACGCAGGTGGGTTCGTTTACACAGAAAATCCGGCTTCGCTGAGAGACCAAATGAACCTTTCCTTAAGACCATGCGAACCGAAGGGGATTTCTTGGGTCTGGCTCTGTGCCCAAACTGAAGAGTGGAGAGGTGTGCTGCATAACCCTCGCTCAGAAACTACACGATCCACACAGAGAAAGAGTTAGAAAATCCAACAGAGAGAAGTAAGAAGATTAAAGTAAATGAGAAAAACCAAGAGGAGAACCTTAACCTTTCAACTGAGAAAGTCAGACAGAAACACCATGAAATGGTATTTTAGACAGAGATAAAGAACACAAATGACAACTGAACTACCTGGCACTGATTTTGGTACTTTTTTGAAGGTCTGCCAACAATATAAATCTGTGAGGGGCTGAGGCCTAGCATGTTGTAAACAGAGATGTCCTTCATGGAGCCATAGGCAGAGTTGATCTTAATGTGACACTGTCAAGAGAGAAAATAATCAGTCACATATGTTTGTGACATTTACATCTTGTGCATCCCAGTGATTCAAAACTGTTACCAAGTGTGACAAGAATGAGAAAGAGCTCACTGTACAGCAGGGATCAAAACATTTTATTTCCTGTATGAGAAAAATTAGCTTCCCAGTTAATGTATGGATTGAGGTTTACCTCCTGTATGAGGTTCCTGAGGAATATGGTCTTTTGTCGTAGGGGGTCATGAACTAAACCTTCAGAAAAAAAGATCATCCCGTGGGGGAAATTGTGCTGCGAGAGCCAGGATACCACACGCTGTTTCTGCATATCAGGGCGGCCTGTGATGTAGATGATCAAATATCCCAGGTCCTGCCAATGCCTGCAAGTGAATGCATATATTCAAACATACATCAAAGTGATTTACGTTATAATGGTGGCATTATCACAGATAGAACGTGCATAAAAGCTTAAATCATGTGGCGCTCAAACAAAGCAAACAGATTCACTACTGAAATGGCATTTTCTTGTGAACCCTTTTCATTTCTGAAGAGTTATATTTAGACACATATAAGTGCATGCATGTTCAAAAACTGTTATCAGTTACCTGACCACATCAACAGCTCCAGGGCGGACCTTGGGGTCACTGCCCATGATTGACACACTGGCAGCAAAAGAGCCATCAATGCTGAAGACCACACACTCCATGCCCCGTGGTAACACAGTCATGTAGGCCTCTGCACTGGTTTGATCGCCCCTTAGGATTGAGAAAGAGAGAATTTACATGAAAAAAATGAAAAACTGCAGCTTCTACACATAGTTGTTATGCCTTTCAAGGCCACTGCATTCTCCAGCAAAAGGCTCACTCTCCAATTCAAAGCACAGATATAAAAATAAATTCAGCATTTCTATTCTTTTTACATCTTATTTGATATTACAGAACTCTGCAAAGGACATGTCACATTGGTTGCTTACTTGACCACCATTTTAATGGGATATACTCCCAGGCCAAGCTTCTTTGTCTTGGGTATGGTATATGTAACTCTGCCACTGCTGTTGGTCACTTCTGTGTCAAAGTGCACCCAGCGGCCCGACTGAGGCTGTGTCATCAGCAAGATGTCCACCTGAGAGGGATGAGGGTGTTACACAGACAGAGATTAATGTCAGAATCAGAATTCTTTTATTATCACAGACGGGAAATTGTATATCATTTTATCAGTCTCTGATAAAAGAAACATATGCATATCAGCACCAATAAATAACATTTTTGTTTTTCACCTTTTCTCCAGTCAGCGTGACCATGTCCAAGGGGCCATACATAAAGCGGCCAACCAGAGTCTGAGGTCCATCCTCGGTGGCAATCACATCATTCACCCTGTGGTTGGCTGTGACATTCTGCAGGTAGTGACAAGAAGGATCCCTCCATCCATTACTCAAAAAAACTACATTAATGGATAAGCCTTTACTGTAACAATAATTTGTCTCTGGTGGCCTACTCAGATTTCCAGGAGTAAATTTTATGTCATTACAGTATGAAGTGTGGTTAAACGCAAAACAACAGATTGGTGGACTAAGTCAAGAACAAAATTCTATTAATGAAATCACATCTGAACCTGGACTAAAAAACATAAAACTATATTTCAAGCTGCTATTGAAAAACATTTGAACAATAACAATACACTGTTTAATTAACATTATGGTCTAAGGGACACTGCTGAAATGGTCTGATGATTGATCATAGCAATAAACTGCAAGTTTGACATAGCTGCAATACCGTGTGGGATGCCTCAAGGGTCTATTCTTGGACAACTATGCTTTTTTTAAATGTTATTTTATTTTTTATTAATGATATTTAAATGTATACCACTTACGAAACTAGACTTACTATCTTGTTGTTGCATGCCTTTTCCAAAATTATGAGGTACATAGACAGACAGAATGATTATCATGGCCAAAACTACATTCAGTCTTGCTAGGGAAGTGCTGCTAATAATAGCATCCATTACTCAGGTTGCCACAGGAATATGTAGTATTGAGAAAAAGAGACTGATTGCTCCCTTCAGTTAATTTTTTCCTTATTTTGTGCTCTTAGACTTTTATATTCATTAAAATAAATAATGCCCCTGACAAAAATTGTGAAGGCTGTAAGTTGTCAGATACACCACAAAACATAATTTAATCAAGGTGGACATTTACTGGCTTTGCCAGATCTCAACTCAACCTGTGTTTGCGTCAGGGTTTTGCAGAGCCTGAACTTTAAAAATTAACAGATAATGCAAGAAAGTAAAAGGTGAAAAGTGACATTATTCAATAAGGATTTATTAATGTTATATTACGGTTTTACTCCCAATAATGCAACAGTAAATAAAACATGACTTCACAGTAGGAATATGAGGAGGCCTATTAAGGCAGTCTGATCAGAGGCTGTCTGAGGGAGCCTTTCTATAATTTAAAAGGAGGTAAAAATATTTACTTTGTAGAACATATGACATTTTTTTCCATTTTGCACAAAGATGACAGGGTCAAAATCTACTCTCACCACTTAATTCAAAGAGACTGACTGATTTTAATAGAATTTGTGGGACTGACACAGATAGACAGACACACAGGCAGGCAGGCATGAAGACAGCTAGATATACCATCATTATCAAAATCCTTTATTAATCCCAAGGGGGAAACTGCTTAAATAGATAATATCTGATCTGACTTTATTAAGCTTTATTGTTCTTGTTATGCAATAAATCTGCCAGAAATATTGTTTTTGGAGAATATTATGATTCCAAGCTGAAGCTGACCTTTGACTCCTTGGAAATAAAGCCTCATAACTTTCTCATGTAATCCTTTTAGACATTTGTGCTAAATTTTTTTTTTTACCATTAGCACTCAAAACACACTTTTGTGAACACAAAATACCTCAACAATGTTTCTGTCTACAGTGCAGAGAAACAAAAATCACATTTCTATATCATAAAAATTTTTGTTCAATGATTTTTCTCACTTGCAATTACCAGGCAGTTGCGAGAGCTGCATTATTGTTAGAGGTATTATTTGATGATAAACTTTTTGTGCAAAGGGATAAACTTGTATCTTTTGAAACATTTCTCTAGTTCATCCTTTAATTTAAGTAATTTTAATATTCAAACTCAAGTACATCTTTCCAACATCTTAAAATATACTGTTTTGCACAAAAGAAATTTGTTAAATTACTTGCCAAATGATTAGGGATATGAAATAACAATCAGTCATAAACATGACAATTTATCAATATTTATATCCACAATACTTTGAAACTTTTCATAGAGTGAAGATGCTTTAAAAATAGAGTATAGAACAAACTTCAAGGAACATATAAATCAACCACTCAATGACTTCAAAAAAATACCAATTGTCCTCGGTACATTTGTACAGTTTTTCAAGGTTCTTGAAAGTTATCCAAAGCACCTTTGGGAACAAGATCTGTGAATTCATGCTATCTTTATTACTTCTGTCTCTTCATGTAATTTAAGATGACTCTATAAGAGTGTGGGTCTGTGCCATACCATTTGTGGCTCTGCATGCCACTAAATATATTTCTTTATGACTCGGGTTGTATTGTTTAGGGACATTATTAAGCACTGCAGAGTGAATATTTGAATGAGTAGATGCCTCCCTAATGGTACTGTGTAATGGAAAAAAATATCTAGAGTACCTGAGCTATTGTGAACAATCACTAAAATAAATTTTGGTGTTTGTCCTTGCATGACCTGTCTTTACAAGCCTCACAATGAGAGGTAATGAGAAGGAAAATGGCTGAAGATTTTCCTGCTTTCATATACTGCGCTTCTAGATTTCCATGTCCAGCCAAAAACTGCTGAAGAATGCACTATGGGACCTTACAGAAAAGCATGTTAACTCCCAATTAAGCTTCCTTGTCATGTTCTATTCTCCATATTGCAGTATTCAGTGAGTACTTCCAAGTGTGCCAGCAGTGAAACACTAATCCCTAAATCTCTTCTTGCTGAGCTGGTTGCATTTTAATAGCATATTATGAGCACACTAATGTATAATTCACACACTCTGTTGTGGGTCACCATGAGAAAAATTCTAGTTCTTCTACCAAGTTTTCTTCCACATTTGCAACCTTTACATTATACTGAAGAATTGTATCAGCATACAGTACATGCTCCTTTTCTAACCGCAGGAGCTAGTATGCAATTTTTCTTCCGGATTTCTGTTTGATTGATAGAAATCAGTACAACTTTAAACAAATAAGAGTAACAACTTCTTTAAACATAATTCTATCCAAGATGTACAACCCCAGTTCCAAAAAGGTTGGGACTCTGCATAAAATGTAAATAAAAACACAATGCAATGGTCTGCAAATCTTATAAACCAATTTTAGCATTTTGGTCAAAAAACATCAAATTTTGAAAGTGCAACATTTCACTATTTCATTAAAAATATTAGCTCATCTTGAATTTGATGGCAGCAACACATCTCAAAAATGTTGGGACAGGACCATGGTCCCACTGTGTACATCTCTTCTTTTAACGGCAGTTTATAAATGTCTGGAAACTGGGGAGACCAGCTGCTGGACCACTGGGAGAATGGGGAGAGTGTTGTCCCATTCTTCACTGATACAGGTTTCCTGTTACTTAACAACTGGATCTTCTTTGTCATATTTTGCATTTCGTGATATGTCAAATGTTTTCAGATGGCGAAAGGTCTGGACTGCAGACAGAAATACCTTTCACCACTAATGGTGCCTTTCCAGATGTGCGAGTTGCCAGTACCATAGGTACTAATGCACCCCCATACCAACAGAGATGCAGTCTTTTGAAGTGAGAGCTGTTCAATTGAATTTAATTCAGTTTTATTTATATTGTGCCAGTGTCCCCTGTAGCATAGTGGTTTGTGCATTCACCTTACAAGTGAAAGGTCCCTGGTTTGATTCCAGGTGCGTCAGGAAAGGCATCCAGCATAAAACTTCTGCCAAATTACCAATGCGGATTAATCCGCTGTGCCGACTCCTTGGTGGAGAATACAAGAGAGCAGCCGAAAGGTAAATTTTTTAATTTATGTTGCGCCAATTCGCAACAAAAGTTCCCACAAGGGACTTTACACTGTAAGGTAAGAGACAGGATTAGAGAGAAAACGCATACAATCAGACAATCCAGTATGAGCAAGCACTTGGTGACTGTGGGAAGGAAGAACTTCCTTTTAAGAGGAAGAGACCTCTGGCAGAACCAGGCTCAGGGAGGGACAGCCATCTGCCTCGACCGGTTGGACGTGAGGGGAACATAAGAGAGAAAGGAGAGCAGAGAGACACAGACTATGGGACAGAGAAAAAAATATTTAATGACATGCAGCAGTAGCAAATAGATGCATGAGGAGTGAAAAGAGATGGGTGGAGAAGAAATGCCCAGCACATCATAAAAAGCCTCCTAGCAGCCTTAATCTACTGCAGCATAACTAAGATCTAACTATAAACTTTATCAAAAAGGAACATTGTAACCCTAATCTTAAATGTAGAAAGGGTGTCTGCCTTCCAAATAAATACAAACTGGGAGCTGGTTCCACAGGAGAGGGGGATTATAGCTGAAGGCTCTGCCTCCCATTCTTCTTTAAAAAACTTTAGGAACCACAAGTAGGCCTGCAGTCTGAGAGTGAAGTGCTCTATTGGGAAAATATGGTACAAAGAGGTC
>VUQH01031881.1:0-12716 GCA_015106775.1 Etroplus canarensis
GTGCGTTGAGGTGAGGTCTACTATTTCTAGTTGGTATCTCTCAACCTCGTGCACCAGCTCAAGCTCTTTCCCCACCAGAGAGGTGACGTTCCACGTCCCAAGAGCCAGTTTAGCAAGCCGAGGATTGAGCCGCCAAGGTCTCCGCCCTGGACCACCACCCAATTCACATAGCACCGCACCCCCATGGTCCCTCCTGCAGGTGGTGAGCCCACTGGAGGGCGGACCCACGTTGCTTCTTCGGGCTGGGCCTGGCTGGGTTCCGTGGGTGAAACCCCGGCCACCAGGCGCTTGCCGTCGAGCCCCTCCCCCAGGCCTGGCTCCAGGACGGGACCCCGGTAACCCCAAACCGGGCGAGGTACACGGAATCCTGTGTCTCTTCATCATGGGGATCCTTGGACTGCTCTTAGTCTGGCTCTTCACCCAGGACCTGTTTGCCATGGGTGACCCTACCAGGGGCAAACTGCCCCCGACAACATAGCTCCTGAGATCATAAGAACTCGCAAACCCCCCCACCACGGTAAGGTGGCGATCCACGGGGGGCTTTTTGGAGTCTCTGACTGGTGTGCTGGAAATTTAAACTATAATTATAAAATTAACAAAAAGTCAAATGTCTGTATATCTTACATGCTGTGTACTGTATTTTTAAAAACATTGCACTGCCTTTGTTTCCACTCACCCCTGAAAAACAAATTGATTCCCCTGAAATGAACTGGCAGACAACAAGCGAGGCCTTTACAAGAAAGTGTCAGGTTTGATTAAAAAAACAAACAAACAGTGCTAAGATAATGTATCACTGGCGAGGACTGTTAAAGAAGGAAGAGTCAGTGGAAAAAGAAGGCTGTGGAAAGACCAGGATGAAAGAAGGAGGGATGATTATGGACAAAAGAATTTTCTTCTTCCCTTGCACACATTCACTTCTTATTTTCTCCATTTTTGCAATGGAGACAAGAATGGATCCCAAAGGGGATCAATCAACCATTTGATGGCAGTTAAGCTGAACAGCGTACAGTAATCCATGGATACATGAGATGCTTAATTTGTGCAAAAGTAGAAGTGAGTGAGTGGTTTGGTGAATGTGTTAATAGAGAGGGTGATAAGGTGACCCTGATCTCCCTTTACTCCCAATATATTATATTAAGTTGTTTGCCAGTGCCAGTGATTTTCTACACTCCTATATTATCTGCTTTTTGTAAAATTTTGGTAAAAATAAAAAACTGAGTTATGCTTGACATAAAAGCTCGATTTAATTGAGGTAGATAGATGCTATATCTAGATAATGACCAAAGAGACAATGCGCAAGAAATGGCCAATAAATAACTGACCAGGTGCTAATGTTCCCTTACCATCCTTAATGTGAATATTAATCTTGTTTTCCTCTGATGGAAAGCAACAGAAATCCAATACAAAAAGCATTATGTAACATACTGTGAAATATTAGAACTTGTTTTTGTCTTTTGCCCCTAAAGAACAAGTTTTCTGAAGAATGACTATAACTATTAGTGGAATAGCATTACTATCAAACACATGGCATAGAGGAAAAAGTTAAGAGAACGTGAGAAATTAAAAAAAGGGGGGAGGAAGAAAAGGAAAGAATATGTCAGAGATACAAGAGACCTTTATCCTTCACAGACTGGGGAGATGTGGGTCCTTTTGTCATCAAACATATGTAATGGCAGCTCAACAAGAGCACCAATTAATCAGCTCTGAAGTAGGTGTCCCTGTCTGTACTGTCTGATCCAGCCCCAGTTGTAAAGTGCCAGGAATTACTGGATTAACATGACAAAGACCTGCTGTGATCCTCAGAGAATGACCAGATAGAAATTAGTAATCCTCAAACAGCTTACATTAGAACAGACTGTGCTTCTTAAAATTTGCCACATTTGTGCTATCAATGTATCTGTAACTTTTTAGGTTTAAATGTAGACATCTCAGCATTCACTGAGCACTGCAAAACTGTCTCATAAATATTCCATAAAAAGTAATGAAGCTGATGCCTTTTCTTCACATCTCGCCATTCAAACCACGTTAAGTCAAGTTAAACATTAAGCAGCATGACAACCCGATGAATAAGATGGAATAATAAGGTGTAGTTATTTGTATTTATGATTTTGTACATGTTTGTGTTGGCTTGGAAACATAGACTGCAACAGGATTTACCACACCATAACAAGGTGCTGATTTAGGGAGCCAGCGTACGATGTTGATTAATGTTTGTAACTGATCTGTTCAGAAAATCATGACTTTTGCTGGTAACTGTCATTTTTGTTACTTTTGTAACCATTATTCAGGTGGCTGATACACTTTTTCCACACCAGCTGTATTTATTAAAATCACTAAGGTTTAGTCTGCTACGAACCTTAGAACAGTAAAGTTAAAGTTAAAAGAAGTTGAAGTTACAGAGAAATACCTACTTGATCTTGTTCTATAACACAAATTGTTAATTATTAACATGGATGCTAATATACGTAGTATTTCTTTTTCTTAGGACACATACATTACTATTAAGAGCCCCTATTGGTCTTTGTAAAGCAAGGCTTGATCTATAGTACTGCATTAAATCCCTGCAGAGCCGAAGTGGGCAATGCTATTGTTTGTATTTATTCTTGTGCACTGGTTTGTCTGCATTTCTACACCGTTCAATAATTATTTAAAAGGAATTCATTTTACTAAAATGCAAGAAAAACAGAAGATTTCAGATTCAAGTCTATGCATATATTGGCAGGGCTATGAAAAATTTTAAAGGACATGACTACATTAAGGGAATAGCAGTTACTGTATTGGCAGTGTGAGCAATCTACATATAACTACAGCCAGTTACACCTTTTAATGGAGGCATTATCTGTGTACTGTGTTTGCACAGCATACATTATATGGACACAAGTAGTGGGCCACCTACACATTACACCTACAGGAGCTTTTATGACATCTAATTTTGAATCCATGGGAATCAATATTTAGTTGGTCATCCCTTAGCAGCTACAACAACTTCTACTCTTCTGGGAAGGCTTTCTACAAGATTTTAGAATGTGTCTGTGGGAATTTTTGCCCATTCATCCAGATGAGAATTCATGAGGTCAAATACTAATGTTTATACAAGAGGGTCTGGCTCACAATCTATGTTCTACAGTAGTTCATTCCAACTGTGTTCAGTGGGGTTGAGATCAGGGCTCTGTGGGAGCTGGTCAAGTTCTTCCACACCAAACTCATCCAACCATGCCTTTATGGACCTGCACTAGGACACAGTCATGCTGGAACAGAAAAGGGCCTTCCGCAAATTGTTCCCACAAAACTGGAAGCATAAATTTGTTCAAAATGTCTTGGTAAGCTGTATCATTAAGATTTTCCTTCTTTGAAACTAAGGGGCCCAGGCCAGCCCCAGAAAAGCAACCCCATAACATTATACCTCCTCCACCAAACTTTAAAGATGGCACAGTGCAGTCAGGCAAGTAACATTCTCCTGGCATTCACCTGACCTAGTTTCGTCCACGAGGCTACCAGATAGAACAACATATTTTGTCAAGCCATAGAACATTTTCCACTGCTCCAGAGTCCAGAAGCGGCATGTTTTACAACACTCCATCTGACGCATGACATTGTGCTTGTGATGTGAGGCTTCCATGCAGCTGCTCATAAATGGAAACCCATGCCATAAAGCTCCTGGTTTGTGTTGAGGTTTGGAACTCTGCAGTTACTGGCTTAGCAGATCATTGGTGACTTTTGTGCACTATGTGCCTGATCACTCGGCAACCCTGCTATGTAACTTTACATGAAACACCTAGATTCATTAAGAGGTGTGGCCCAATAGTTATGTCCATATAGTTTCTTACTACTAAGTGGAATAATCACAGTTGTTGCAGTGTGCACTGCTTCAACATGTCGTTACTTTAGCTGGAAGGTGCACATCAGGCTTTGGTGTGAGCTACAGTTTAGTAGCTCACAGTTTAGTAGCTACACTGTAGATCTGATGCAGTACTGTAAAGCAAGCATTAGGGACACTTGAAGTCAGTGGGCCAAGGTCCTTCATTCTTTTTCATTTTCAGTGTCTATAACTCCCTTTATGAGGTATCTTTATTTGGTAAATAAACACCAGAGATGACACTAGTGGTCAGAAAACTTCTTGACATTGTGGCAGGTGTGAGTATTTCAAGATAAGACAGACTTGAATGGTGAGACTTTTTTGTAAGATATGACAAACTGAAAAAGAAATAGGGGTAGAAAGAAAAAAGAAAGAGAGAGGGAGTGAAAATGAGTGAGGGAGCAAAAGCAAGAGATGACAGAAAGTGAGGCAGAGGTCTGTTTTTATTGGAGTGTTTCTGGAAGCAACAAATGTTCCCACAACTTTACAGGGGGAAAATTCTCCCACAAAGATTTTTTGTGGTGAGCCCAGAATAAGCAAGAGAAGAGAAGAGAAGAGAAGAGAAGAGAAGAGAAGAGAAGAGAAGAGAAGAGAAGAGAAGAGAAGAGAAGAGAAGAGAAGAGAAGAGAAGAAAAGAAACTATCACCTCTTAAGAGGTTGGCATTTGAAGAGCTAAACAAACAGGACTTTTAATTGAAATAAGCCCTGCTCACTGGCCACTTAAAGCATATACTTCCGAAAGCTGACACAGAATGTTTATTATATCATGGAAATTAGCAGTAGTCCAGTGTATGACTCTCCAAAAACTGATTTGTTACCATAACAATAGCTCCATTTGGTTAAACATCTCATTATCAAAATTTTTCCATGTTATGGTGGTGGGTGGCTGATGAATATAGAGGCCATCTTGGACTTGGACGGTAGAGGTAAACAACACACAGAGCCATCAGGATGGTCTGTAGAGTTGTGCAGATGAAAAGAGAAAATATGTGTGAAGAGCCTCCAATGACTCATTTTCTTAGTCCAGGGCTCTTCTTTTCTTTTGTCTGTCTTTGCAAATGGCATACACATAGCTTTTCTCATCGCCTCAAAGGTCAGGGGACAAGTGTGTTTCTCTACCTTTTTCCCCCCTCTTCTTTCTTTCAGCTCTTCCCTCATTTCTGCAGTGGTGAGTTCCTCAGGGGACAGGTGTGTCACTTCCCCCATTCCTTCCTATCTGCCCCTCCTTGGCACCAAAAAACAGGTGTGGGGTGTACCGGCCTTCCAGCGACCTCCTTTCCTATGGGGTAGTCGGGGGTCTCCTCCTCCTCCCATCATGCCTCATTCTTTTCTTCCTGTGCCTACCTATAGTTCTGCCTTCCACCTGCTCTAACCCCACCTGCTTCCAAGGAGGGTGTTTAGATCTGGAGGTGGTAAACAAGTGAGGCAGCAGGAGGTATGATTGGAGTAAAAGATTAGGAACGAGAAGAATCAGGGGGCCTGGAAGACAGGACAAATGCAGAGAAGTCACACATCTCCCGGAGTGAATGCTGAGTGTGTGAGTGAATAACAGAGAAAAGAGTCAAAAAGAGTGAGACAGACATGCGATACGCCACAGCCCACCAGTTTTCTTTGTTCTTTCCCTCCAGCAACTGACAGACAGGACAATAGCACTGGGCACTAGCTCCTTCTCTCTGTTTCTATTGCCCCTCCCAGCTTTTTCTCTGCAGTCTCCTCATCCATCTCTCTGTTCCATTCATCTCTGTGTCACACTGTCACACATGGTGTTAGATCTGAAAAAAAGCCAATAAAACCTAATAATCATGTGTTTTGGTAACATGTGCTTGGATGACTCTCACCCTAAGTTTCCACTCTTATCTCAGTGCCTTGGGCAAACATAAAGACAAAAATGTTAACCATGAAAAAAACAGCATGTGTGGAGTCATTTGAGATAAGAATAAAAAGAAAAATGTCCCTGAAATTTCCTACAGTCTTCCCACTCAGATATACCCATATAGCACTTGTTGTTCATTCTGAAAATGCTTCGAAAAAGGGGGTCTTTTTGTGGGGTGCAGGAGGATAATTTGTTTTCACCTAAATATAACAAACCAGTACAGAAAATTAAAATTAGCCAGGTGCACAACTCGTAAAAATAGGTCTGTCTCATTTAATCTTTACACTATTCATCTGTTTCCACTTGCTTGTTTGCTGTTCAATCTCTGACTGAGCTGGAGAAAAGCTGAGATGACAGGGTTTGATGCCTGTCTTTTTTAAGCCTCTAAGGATCTGATTTTTGCCATACTCATATTTCTGCTGATTTATGGATGAATTAATTGTTCTTTCTACTAAACAAAAAATATGAAAGCCAAGCAGAAAAACTGTGAGGATCTTATGTGGCATAATATCATACCTCTCCACTTTTGACTTGCCAGTTTGAATGTTATGATTGACCAGACTGACATCTCTGATATGGTCAGCCAAACAAATTATTTTTTAACTATTCAAAATCATTCATGCACTTTTTGAATTTCTCTTTTAAGTCCCTCTTTGCTTTTTACTTACTATCGATCTGAACTCTTCACCCTGTGGTTGCACTTCTGACTCTCCTTGCTTTGCTTCCCTACACAGATCACACAAAGACTCATTCACACACTCATGCACCTGCCCTGTATTCAAACCCACACCCTCACATATGAGTGTGTAGAAGAAGTCTGCTTCTCTGTTGTCTTTATGGATGGTAAACAGACATTCAGTGATGTTACAGCCAATTAAAATATCAAGTGGAAGAGATGAGCTCAAGATACTACAGATGCTTTAAAATGCAATCTGTATTTTATGCTTAAAATAAATTATTTAAATACAGACCAGGGAAAAGTGCTTAGGGAGTGGAAGGTATGAAAAGGCCCCTTTCCACATTAAGACTCCTGAGACCTATCCATTGTCCAGCCAACATCCTCTTTGTGTGTGTGTGTGTGTGTGTGTTTGTGCGCGCGCAACAGGATGTCCCTGACATCTCTGAAAAGCAACTTTACCCCCTCCACACTCTGCACGCCCATTCCTGTGCATTGTTTCCTACTTAGGAACAAGAGGGAGAGGGAAATAATATGCATTTGAGTGTGTCTGTGTGACTGTGTGTAAGTAAGAGAAAGAAACAAACCAAGGTAGTAAATATGTGTCTATATAAAGAAGACAGAGAGAAATTGTGCACATGGGAGATATTGTTGTGCAGCATAATATGAGAGAGTTTTTCCAAGACAGAGACAGACAGGCAGACAGAAAGGGGGAGTCGGGCACAGATGACAAAGGGACTGAAAGGAGGAGAGGAGAGATGTAGGGATAATGGATGATAATGTGAGAAACAGGAGAAGAGCCAGTGAAAGAGATTATCTGATCTGACTGCTCTCCATACAGCAAAGACACAGTGGAAACACACACAAAGGCAAATAAGAAAGAAGAGCGAAAACACTCAACATACAGCCACACTTATAAAATAAAATTTTAAAATGTGTCACTTTAACTATACTGATGCCTGGCATGCACACTTCGCAAGCATTTTATGAACTCTTTCTGGCGACTTTTGAAAATGCTGCTGACCAATTTTTGGTCTGATAGTTTCAGGATTGTGTTCTAGAATGGACAGAAATTATTTTTTGTAAATGATTTCACATTTGTTCAATGGCAGAAAAATTAAACCAAATAATTACAGCTATGACTGCATACCTTTTGCAATTGCATTCTTGCTGTGTTTTTCCTTTCAGATTGTCAAGGCTTTCTTTGGTGATGGATGATGCTTCCAATACCACTCTAATACATTAGATCATAAAAGTATGTGGCCACCTACACATTACTGATACATGAGCTTTTAAGACATCCCATTCAAAACAGGCAATATAATCTTCTGGGATGATTTTCTACAAGATTTTGGAACGCGTCTGTGTGATTTTTGTCCATTCATCCAGAATAGAATTTGTAAGGTCAGACACTGTTGGTTCAATTCTAGTTTATCCCATTGGTGTTCAGTGGGGTTGAGGTCAGAGCTCTGTGGTGGTCCAGTCAAGTTCTTCCACATCAAATTCATCCAACCATGCTTTTATGGACCTCACTTTATGCACTGGGGCACAGTCATGCTGGAGCAGAAAAGAGCCTTCACCCAAACTGTTAGGCTTTCACCAAAGTTGGAAGCACAGAATTGTTCAAAATGTCTTGGTAAGCTGAAATTTTAAGATTTTGCTTCTCTGGAACTAAGGGGCCCAGGCCAGTCCCAGAAAACAACACCATAATATTATGCTTCATCCACCAAGCATTCCATTTGGCAAACACCTATATTTTTAATAGTTCCATATCGTTGCATAGCATATAACAAACAAATGTTACCCTTACTTTTGACTATTACTCATTCCTTCGCTGTAGTATTTTTTTGCAGCCATTCTTGTGTTTTCTGTTTACACTAACATACATGCCCAGCGTATGTCAACAGGTGTGTTACTATAGATAAAAAGTATTTTTAAACTGTGTTAAAACACTCAGATTGGTGTGGATGTAGTCTTACTTGGACAGCTAAAATTCTTTCTGTTTTGCAACCAAAAATGCTTTTCTTTTTGCACTGCTAAATTTGAGCTGGTAAGATGCCAAGTTCTCGTCACCATACTGTCAGAAACTTCAGTACTTATACAGGCATTAAAAGCAAGAGTGCCTTTTAGAATTTATAATAGAGTTCATCATATATTATATATTTTTTCCATTTAGAGGGCTGTAAACACAAAAACTTAAGCCCAATGTGATTAGGAATTTCATTTCGCCTTGATCCACTTGCACACAGTTTTCAAGGAACTTGGCAGGCAGATGGTTCCAAACATCTTGAAGAACTTCTTTTGTGGATTTAGGCAGTCATAGTCATTTCTATGTCATCATGTTTTTACTGAAAAACAGACCTTGTTTTTCTTGTTGCTGAAAATAGTTCTTTACTTCATTACATAATCAAATTTTCTGACATAAACTACTTTCCTCAAAATTGTGACTGACTTTTACAGCCCCTTTTTGAGATATGCTGTCCACATATCTTGAACACCACAATAAAAACAGGAATAAACATTTCCTTAAAGGAATAGTTTTGGGAGATATGCTTGGTCACTTTCCTTCTAAGATTTAGATGCAAAGATTTATTCTTTATTCTTTAAGATAAACATGAAACCCCAGCTAGTAGACAGCTCATTTAGAAGCTACAAGACTGAAACAGAAAGACAGCTAAACTGGTTCTGCCAAAACGTAACAAAATCCACCTATAGGCACTTCTAAACCTCATTAATTATGGGGTTATGTGGAGGACTGTTTTTCAGCTTGGACTGGTCAAACCACAAGTGTTAGATTGGCATTAAAGTACAGTACAGTCCAACTCAGCCCATACTTTTAATGGTAAGTCTAGCCTGCCAACCTACCAGTCAGTATACCAAAGTCAATCCTCTGTTTCGTGCTTATATACTGATTTAGTCCAGCATTTTTATTCCTGTTTTCATTTAAAAACCAGTTTTTGGTTTAACCACCCTCTACTCTTACTGGCATTTACCTGGTCTAAGTTTTGATTCTGGAAATTTTCAGAACAAGCGTTCATATTTGGGCTTTCACTTTCTGGCTGGACTTGGGGGGACTTTCCGTCTCCAAAAGCCAAAAGTCCTGTGAGGAATCAATCATCAATCTCTGTTTGCTGGCGTTTTTGAGCAAGACAACAGGAAAATATTCTGCTGGCATAAGAAAGGGAGAGAGAGAGGGAGAGCAAGAGAGAGAAAGAGAGAGAGAGGGAGGGAGAGAGAGAGAAATTGGTTTAAATCTTCTGGTTTAACTCACAGCAAAGCAAATGAGCACAGTTTCAAAAATGTGCAACTGATCCTATATTATAATTAAAGCTTCTGTTCCATGTTCACCTGTGTCTGAAAGCCCACCTTGAGATCACAGCAAAACTCACATGTAAACAAAGCAGTCTGCTTTGTCAAAAATGGAAATAAGCGAAGTGACCCACGGCCTGGCCCATACTTTTACGTACTTCCTGGTCTGAATGGCTCACTGTAGGGATATTGTTGAGTGTTGGCTGTCTGGTTTTGTGGGATGTTGGGTGCTTGCCAGACTAATTGTCTGCCTGACTGTGTTTTGACTGTCTGTACATGCATTTTTCAGCTTCCTGCACTGGGCATCAAATGAGTCATGACTTTATATGTTTGAATCTAAAAGCTCAGTGATGACAAAGTTGAAATAATAGCATCATCAATTAACACTGGTCCTTAAACAGTCTTGAATAAACACAGATAACCCATTATGACATTTGCAAGTGCTGATTTTTTTTCTTTTTCTTTTTTTAGTTAGGGAGTTTCCAAATGTATAATTTTTTGTATAATTCCATAGGCTGTGTTGACCAGGGAACATTTTAGGAAACATGCCTCAGAGGCAGAAAGGGTAGAGGTCAACAAAATTGGGGCAGGCCATCATAATTTGAGCATGAGAACTTTTCCATGTGTGCTGCTGTGTGTACTTGTTTATTTGTGTGGCTGAGCACATTTTTGTGTCTGGCTATAAGAGGCATGTGTGTGGGCATGGTGTGTGTGTGTCTGGCTTTGCTTAATCCATAGATAATGAGGGATGTGTATAATATTTCTTGGGCTTTAGCCTTGATGACAGAAGTGTATTTCCATTAAATCAACCTGTCTATTTCTCTCTTCTTTCCTCTCTTATTTTGCTCTCAGTTCTTCCCCCTTCCCCCCTCTCTACCAACTGTCTTTTTCTTTTCTTTTTATGTTACTTAGCTGTCTGTCACTTGTCCACCTCACCTCTCCATCATTTTCTCGATCTTGATCCTTTTGTACTGCTGTCTTGCCACTGTACTCATGCTGTATGTTTTCAGGCCTTGTATGTGCTGACAGCCCCAGTGAGGTGGTCCACTGGAAGGCTTCTGAAATATGTACCTGTGTAATTACTACCACTCCTATGTCGACACTGACAAAAAAAGAGCACCAGAAAAAAAATCAAATTCCACACAGGAGAAACATGTATTTAGAATTTCAACACTTAACATTTAGGTGTCCTAAAAGTTAGATAATAAGTGTTGTATGAGCTGCAAAAAAAGAGAGAGCAGTACCTGTCAGTCTAAAAAAAACTTAAACATGCACCCAAATAGATCAAAAAAGTACACATTTCTCTCCACATGTATGACCACACAGATGCTTTTAAAGGGATGATGATTGCTTTGGTGTGTTTGTAGCAGGACCAAAAAAAAAAATCAAGCTAAAAAAACCCTGGATATAATTTACATATACAAAAACTAACTCTTGTGCTTGCACAATGAAGAGTTATCACGCATTCTTTTTCAGCTATTATTACAATAACGCACTTGGAAAAAAAACTCTGGGAACCAGATGCTCAGGCCATCCATCCATCCATCCATCCATCCATCCATCCATCCATCTTCTTTCACTTAACCAATTTATTGACTCAATCACTATTTTGCCACAGTTTTGTTTTAAAAATCACCTAGTTAGTTACAATTTGCAGATCTCAAATTTACAATTCTGCAAAACTCTAAACAGTGTCTCTTTCACTAGACAGACTACATTCTATGTAATGTACTTGAAAAGCATTGTAACCAGGCCAGGCAGCTCACAAGGATAAGAATGTTGTCTACCAACCAGAAGATTTGTGATTAACTCCCTGGCTCCTCCAATTTACGTGCCAAACTGTCCTTGGACAAGATGCAAAACCCTCATGTGTATGTTGGGGTGTGAGTGTGTGCATGATAGTTCAGTAGTCCTTAAGGTATGTAGCTAACAGTGCTTTGAATGCTCAGAGTAAAAAGTGCTATATAAGTACCAGTCCATATATAATTTAATGGTAACCACAAGTGACTCAGATGCCCTTGTTTACACACAATGAAAATACTTCTCACCTTTTGCTTCTGATGTACTAGTGCTGTGCCAGTTCAGAGTGCACACATCATACAGGTGAAATCCAGGTTAATAAGAACAATGGATGGAAACAAGTTGAAAAGCAGAAGTGAAGTATTTCTAAACAAAAGAAGGAGAAAAAGAAAGAGACCAACAAAGGTCATTTTCATGGAATGTCTGTGATATACCATGTTCTAATTTGACAATGAGTACAGTGAGTACTGGCCATCATACTCAAAAGATTCAGACAAGAAAATGATTAATTTCTGTGTTCTCCCAAAAGTAAGACGGATAGTATCAGTTTTTAAAGTACTGACACTGCAGTGTCAGCCTTTCTTCTATTCACTATTTCTATTTTGGAGTGTTACAAAACCTCACAAAACTAAAGCACCTATTGCTTGATGTATTTACGTCTTGAAAACATAGATAAAACTGTTTCGAGGAGATTTATTTTGTCAGTTTTATATTGTGTTATTGTTTACATTTTTGAAAAAAGGTGAAAGATTTGTTGCAATGTATCTTAACATGTATGCAATATTAAAACACAATGAGACAGAAAGTTGATCTAACACCAAACACAGAGTTGGCTATATGGAGTATGAAGTTGCTCTACTACGTGCCTGTGTGTGCAGCTGTATGTGTTTGTGCGTCATGATGTAATGTCCAGCCTTAAACCAGTTGACTCTTGGGAAGGTTGGTGGTGTCAGCTGTCACAAAACAAAGAAGAACACAACATCCCAAAAGAAAATTTTACCTGTTTTGTGTGTGTGTGTGTGTGTGTGTGTGTGTGTGTGTGTGTGTGTGTGTGTGCGCGCGCGTGCTTGTACTGTTATGTCTGTATGTGAGAGTACATGTGAGTGAAACAGAGATAGAGGATATCATATACAGCCTTTCAGGAAGAGCCTTTGTCTGTCAGGAAGGTTTATGTTGTCAACTGTGCCAAAATAACAGAATAG
>VUQH01031882.1:0-24918 GCA_015106775.1 Etroplus canarensis
GACCATCAGCGAGCAGCAGTATGGCTTCATGCCGAGAAAAAGTACAACTGAGAGTGTTGCTTTGAGAGTGCTGATGGAGAAGTATAGAGAAGGTCAGAAGGAGTTGCACTGTGTCTTTGTGGATCTAGAGAAAGCATATGACAGGGTGCCAAGAGAGGAACTGTGGAATTGTATGAGGAAGTCAGGGGTGTCAGAGAAGTATGTGAAGGTGGTGCAGGACCTGTATGAGGACAGTGAGACAGTGGTGAGGTGTGCAGTAGGAGTGACAGATGGGTTCAAGGTGGGGGTGGGATTACATCAGGGATCAGCTCTGAGCCCCTTCTTGTTTGCAATGGTGATGGACAGATTGACAGATGAGGTCAGGCAGGAGTCTCCGTGGATACGATGTAGGGAGCAGGTGGAAGAGAGCCTGGAGAGGTGGAGGTATGCACTGGAGAGAAGAGGAATGAAAGTCAGTAGAAACAAGATGGAGTACATGTGGATAAATGAGAGGGAAGTGGGTGGGATGGTGAAGATACTAGGAGTAGCTGTAGTTTAAATACCTGGGATCAACCATCCAAAGCAACGGACAGAGCACAAGAGAGGTAAAGAAGAGAGTTCAGGCAGGGTGGAGTGGGTGGAGACGAGTGTCAGGCAGGAGGCGGAGCTGGAGGTGGCAGAGTTGAAGCTGGTGAGATTTTCACTGGGCATGACCAGGATGGACAGGATTAGAAATTAGTCCATCAGAGGGACAGCTCAGGGTGAGACATGTGCAGAGGAGGGATAGTAGCTATATTGGACCTCACAGTGTAAAGCACTTTGAGGCTACTTTTGTTGTGAATTAGTACTATATAAATAAAACTGAATTGAAATGAAATGAAGATGGAGCTGCCAGGCAGGAGGAAAAGAGGAAGACTACAGAGAAGGTTTATGGATGTCATGAAGGAGGACATGCAGAGGGTTGAATTGACAGGGAAGGATTCAGGGATGGGGTGAGATGGAGGCAGATGTTGAGCTCCCTAATGGGAGCAGCTAAAAAAAAGAAAACACTTTATCTACATTCCTGGCCAATTTAAACCCACCAGTTATCCTAACATGCATGTCTTTGAGAGGAAGCCCACACAGGCACTGGGGAAACACACAGACTTTAACAGAGGGGCCCCTGCTAGGGTTCAAACCAGAAATCTTTTTGTCATAAGGTAACAGTGCCAACCACCACACCATCATGCCCAATTCATAAATACATGGTGCTCCTTTAGAGTATCAGTCCATAAAAGTTTATAAATAACACCAAAAAATAAATCACACTTAGAATATTTGTCCCTTTTAAAGTTGTCTAGATTTAGTAATTCCTTCACCTCCTGGATACACATGGTCACTAGCACCTTGGTACAGGTTTCTTTTAGCCACATGCTAAATAGGCAAATGGTCAGAAACTAGAAGATGACGTCTCCTTGCATTTGCTTTAGAGTTACAGTTTTTCTATTAAAAGCTTTTCCATTGAGTTCAAAATAAAAGAAAGTTTTGTAAAAAGTGGTAGATAACCTAACCGTGGATGGGATCCTGGTGACCTGCTGAAAGCTAAGAGGTTAACCATGGTTTTTTGTTGTAGCCACAATATTTTAGTTGCCAGGTTCACACTTTTAGCAAGTAAGAACTTTAAAAAACGCAGGCAATGAAAATGATATGGTGTTTTTGCAGACTTGCATTCACATTCTTGTCTAGAAGCAGAAGTTTGCATTCAAATAATGCTCGAAGCCGCAAGATAAATTCATTGCAAACACTTGTGCTGTCTATTAACAGGCATACTCTCATAAGACTTCAATTAATGTCAAGCGCTGACTCACCTGCAGTGCTGACAGAAGCATTGCTTCAAATGCACAAATTACTGCCTGCCAACCCGGCGGCTGTCAACATCTCAATGTCTAAATTTTCATGTGGGTTAGGATGGTGTGTATGCGTAAACAATACAGTGTCCTTGAATCAGTAAAACTCTGCACCTGGTGGCTATAAAACCTAAAACAAACACGTGGGATCTAAGTACGGATTTCTCAGAATAAGAAAAATAAAGGCTATTTCTTCCTCCTGCTTCCTGAGATGTGCATTCTGCTTTCCCATGGCTGCCTCATGTTGCTTGTTGCTGTCCCCCCCTCTATCATTGTTTAGACAGCTTGAGGCCTCCTCAAGAAGGGAAAGTTGATATTTATCTTAAGGCTTTCAGACTGACCATAAGCAGGAGAAGGTTTTGCATGGACTCAGGCAGACTGCCACTGATACAAACCATCATTCATAACTCTTCCAGAATAAGCAAGCAGGTTCAGAGCGTGGCCTTCACATGCAACAGGTAAGCTTCCTCTGTGTCTCCATAACCCACAAGCTCTGGCGGGCTGTGGCGCCAAATGCTCCACTAAAAAACATTTTCCACGGAGCTACCCTCAATGCTCCTCTTTTTTTTTCCCTGATTCATTTGAAAAAAGATGTTCCATCTGCATTTCGGCCTTGAGTGCGTTCCAGTGATGGCTAACTGCGGGAGCGGATCCCTGCTGCCGCCTGATTGGCTGAGAGTGTAGTTCAGCACGAGGTCGGAGGTGTCCGTCGGTGTCATCCTCCGCCCAGAAAAACACAGCTGGCCTGACCGGTGATGTCAGGCTAAGGATGATAATTAAATAACTGATGCCGGCTAGGCTGATTGACAAGGAGCTAATATGCTGTGTGGAGACAGAGGCTGAGCCTGCAGATACAGTGCAATAACTTTACTGCGTAGCATTGTTGATACTCAGCTTTTTTAATTACAAGCTACAGTGACCCTTTTTTGGGGGGGATAACATTGACACCCAGTACCAGCAGAATGTTTCGAAAAGCTTATTTATTTAATGGCTTTTTAATTAACTATTTTCTAAAACCAAAGTGGCCACAGCTTGTTTTGATTTCACTCTGCTAGGTGCCAGTAAAAAGTTCTGGCAATCAGCCCACAAATGTTTAAATTTTTCTTTCAAAGGTGTCTTCTCATTCATCTTTGGTACCCTTCCATCCATTTTCTGCCACTTATCTGCGTTCAGGTCACAGGGGCAGCAGACTGAGCAAAAACACCCAGACCTCCTTCTAACTGGCTATAGCTCTTCAGGGGTACACTAAGGCGTTCCCATGTGAGACATCCAGCATGTCCTGGGTTTACCTTGGGGCCTCCTCCTGGTAGGACATGCCAGAAACACCTCACAGAGGAGAGGCCAGGGAAATATCCTTGTCAGATGCCTGAACCACCTTAGCTGGCTCCATAGATGATAAATCATCAGCATCGCTTTCAGACAGAGCTCTCTCTTTACCACAACAGACCGGTATAGTGTCCACATCACTATCAAAGCTGATCAATCTATCTGTCAACCTCCTGCTCCACTCTCCCCTCACGCTTGAATAAGACCCCGAGATACTTTAACTCCTCCACCTGGAAAAGTGACTCCTCCTTGACTTGGAGTTAGCACTCCACTCTTCCCCAGCTGATAGCCATGTTCTCAGATTAGGAGGTGCTAATTAGCATCCACATTCGGCTGTAACCGCTCCAGTGTGAGCTGGAGGTCGCTACCTGTTAAAGCCAAAAGAAACACATCATCTGCAAAAAGCAGAGAGGTGACCTCAAGCCCACCAAAGATGAAACCCTTTGTCACTTGGCTGCACCTGAGAATTCTGTCCACTGGTTTGGAGGCTGAATTACTGCCAACAATGCAAACCAAGCTTCCACAGGTTTTACAGGGACCACATAGCCCTTAATGACTGGAGAATACACCATACTACCAAAAGAACCCCTCGGAGGATGCTCGAGGGATGTGGTTAAATATATTCTCCAGGTCCACGAACACATATAGACTGGTTGGGCAAACTCCCATGCACCCTTGAATCTCCTCTCGAGGATAAAGAGCTGGTCCAGTGCTCCATGACCAGGACGAAAACCACATTGTTCCTCCTAAATGCGAGGTTCAGCTAATAGAAGGACTCACCTCTCCACCACCCTGGCACGGGCCTTCCCAGTGAGGCCGAGGATCGTGTTCCTCTCGGAGCCCTTTCACTAGTTTTAGTTCATTCCTTTGAAGTACATCTGCCTCTTCAGTGTGTCCTTTTGTATTCTGAAGATGACTACCTTTCAATTTGATTTTGACTTTGAGGTGGTGTGCGAACTAGCGGTGAAAACAAGGACTGGCGAGTAAGGTGGGTGATGAGTGTTGAGCTGGCATTTGTGGCACATGCCCAGCTCAGGTGGTTTCTGCTGAATGTTCTCCCTCAGACATTACAGTAGACCAAGACAATGCCATGCGTCTCTAAACCTTTGATTGGTACTGACTGATATGTCAGCATGACAGCACTAGTCATCCGAAAATGAATCCACTAATCTCTATTTTTTTCTCCGCCATCTTTAAAAAACTGCCTTTACCTGCTAACTTCTAGCACTAGCTGTTTGCTAGCCCTCCCTCTGCAGTGTAATGCTGTTGTACAATGCTGAATTCATCCCCATGCTGTGGACACAGAGGACCAGTGAGATTACCACTAAAAGTGAAATGTGCTTTGACTTGAAAGAGAAAATCAGATCAAGTGTAGCTATTTACACAATAGTCCCTGATTTCTTGGCCACACGATAGGCTGACCCAACCGAGACACAATGGCCAATCCTCCCCCTGGAATAATCCAGCGCTCCTTTGGAATGCTTAGCAGCTTCCTAGAGGCCATTCTCTATTCAGCAAACAATCACTACCAGGTAATAAAAGAAGCATTTGTCTGATATGTCAGTAGTGTGTGTGGTGCCTAAAAGCGAAGAGATAGTTTAACAAGATTGCATTCACTTTTTTCTCCCACAGGGGAAAGCTATACTATTATTACCAGTAGCAGCAGCTGACACGGTTACAGTACTTGAAATAAAATGTAGCAAAGGCACGGTAAGATGATACCTGTGCGATCAAAACCACCATAAATAGCACTTCCTGTTTGCAGCTTCAGTTTCAACAAAGACATGTCCTATTCTTTATTTCTTACATAAAGAATTACAACCACTATTCCAAAACACAATGCATTGATTTGCAAGTCTCATAAAGTAATATTTTATTCACAAGAGAACATGGAAAATTTATCAAATGTTGAAAATGAGACATTTAAAATGTCATGAAAAATACGAGAAGATCGTGGATTGTGTTTTCAATTTATATTTTATGCAGCGTCCCGGCCTTTTTGGATCTGGAGTTGTATACAGGGAAACGTCACAAATTTTTTGGGACTCTATAAGAATTTTATTGAGAATTGTAACCCTAGAACACCAACATCAGTGGTACGTTCTTTACCGCAGTCAGTTTTCTCCGTTGCACTTCCCAGAAAATGCCAGTCAATGAATTGATGTAGGCTGGGGGGGTGGGCACGTCAGATCATCCTGTTGTCTGTCTGTTTGTCAGCAGGATTAAGCAAGAACTCACAAGATAAATTTTCTTCAAAAAGTTATAATTTACAATTGTTTTTGAAGCCCATGTAACCATTACACTAATAAAAAGTGCTTCTAGTGAAGTTTTTGCATAATTAGTCAGTCTATTCCAAGCATAATTTGTCAGTTGATTCATTGTGGGATGTGCAGAGTGGTGGAAAATATGCAATCAGTGCTAAACTATATGGACAAACACTGGGACACACCTCTTAGTTATTTAGTCCCTTTGCCACAGGTGTATAACATCAGACAGCTAACCAGTCAGTGCACAAAGTGTCAGACCAAATTACAGAGTGGGATCACCGAGTGCTGAGGTACACGGTGTTCAGGGGGAGCCTTTCACTGCTGTGGCTCAGGAGGTAGAGCGGATCGTCTTCTGACAGGAAGGTCGGGGGTTCGAACCCTAGCTTCTGCTGTCTACATGGCGAAGTGTCCTTGGGCAAGACACCAAATGCCAAATTGCTCCAGATGCATCCATTGGGGTGTGAATGTGAGCGTGATAGCTAAATTGCCCTTCAAGGCATAGAATAAAGCTGTGTGAATGGGTGAATGAGGATTGCAGTAAAAAGCACTTTGAGTGCTCAGCTAGAGTATATAAGCAAGTCCATTTACCATACAAGTTGCGAATGCTTAACTGCAGCTTTCCAATCCTACTCTGGCATCAACATCAGCACAAATACTGCACACTGGGAGCTTCATGTCAGAGGTTTCCATGGCCAAGCAGCTGCATGCCAGCGTTACATCACTGAGAACAATGCCAGGTGTGGATGGAGATGTGTTAAGTCGAGTGACGAATCCACTTTACTTTTCGCTGCTCTACCTGGCAGTCTGATGGACAATTCTGGATTCCGTGAATCCCAGGGGAACGTTACCGCCTGACGGCACTGTGCCAACTGTAAAAACTGGTGGAAGAGGGATAATGCTATGGGCTTGCTTTTCTGGCCTTGGCCCGGGCCCCTTAGCTCCAGTGAAGGGAACTCTTAATGCTTGAGTTTACCGAAACATTTTGGCCAAATCTGTGCTTCCAACTTTGAGGGAACAGTTTGGGAACGGCCTTCTTCTGTTCCAGTGCAAAAAACAAGGTCCAAGAAAGTACAGTTTGGTGTGGAAGAACTTAACTGGCCCTCTCATTCAACATCAGTGTCTGACCTCACAAATGCTCTTCTGCATGAATGGGCAAAAATTCCCACAGATAGTCCATGAACTCCTGTAGAAAGCCTTACCAGAAGAGTGGAAGTCATAAGAGCTCCTGTAGGTGTAATGTGTGGGTTGCCCAATACTTTTCTCCATATAATATATTTGTCTATCTGTCTGGAGGATTATGTAAGAACCGTCTAGTTTTCATTTGGTTTTCTGTTATGGCTTTAAGTATTGCAGCGACCATGCATCTGTTCAACCATTATAACGTCCTACTATTATGACCATTAAAAATAATAATAATGACAGTAAATTACTGGATTATTGTGTATTTTCCAGTACAGTGAGATGCCCAGCGAATGAGAAAACCCTCGACTTGAAACAACACAACATAATGTTAGGCTTGTAAAGTTTGGAAATTTGTAGGTAAAAAAAAAAAAAAAAAAAATCCCTGTCAAAAAAAGAAGCCTTCCGAGGATTATCTTGATTATCTCACCTTGTAGTCCAACCAGTTACACCGAAACAAACCTAATAACCCATGGCTTTAAGTGCTTCACAAGATTATCTGTAATAATAAAAAAAAATATCCACCACCATTAAATCACTAAAAAAAGGTGAGACACCTTTTTTGAATTCCCCTTTTTCTCTGTGAGTAACGCACAAAGACAGGCCGCCATGAAGCCATAAAGCTAGTCTGTACATGTGTGTTTTCTACATGCTACTTAAAACACACAGAAACACACAGGCTTGTTTTGTCTCATCTGCCTGTGGTGTAACCGTGAGCTACAGACTTATTAAAGCCATTCATCATTTCAGCCGGCTCGGTCCGTGGCAGCACGAAAATGCTGCTTGTGGTGTGGAACAATCAGCGTTTGTTGACATTTCCATTTATTCTGTCGGGATTTTGAAGAAGGTACATGACTTTTTCCTACTGCTTCCACCGTCTGAGAGTATGTAGAGTGCAGTCAAAACACTTGAGCTGCACTTTAGATCTGCGGAATGGAACACACATGGTTTATATATACAGTGGATAGAGAAAGTGAACACACCCCTGTTAAAATACCAGGTTTTTCTCATGTAGAAAATAAGAACACCTTTAACCTGTAAAATTCAATTGGAAAAGAAACAAATCTGTCAGGGGGAAAATATAAAAAATGTACAATAAGTGGGCTGCATAAGTGTGCACACACTAAAACTTATACTTTGTTGAAGCATTGTTTGCTTTAATCACATCATTCAGTCTTTTTGAGTAGGAGTCTATCAGCATGGCACATCTTGACTTGGTAATATTTGCCCACTCTTTGTGCAGAAGAGCTCCAAATTTGTCAGATTGTGAGGGCCCCCGGCTGGCCATTCCAAAAAATTTCATTTTCTTCTGGTGTAGCCATTCTTTTGTTGATTTGGATGTGTTATTTTGAAAGGTGAAATTCCTGCTTTCTAGCAGACATCTGAAGGTTTTGGACCAAAACTGACTGGTATTTGGAACTGCTCATAAGTCCCTCCACCTTGACTAAAGCCCCAGTTCCAGCTGAAGAGAAACAACCCCAAAGCATGACGCTGCCACCACCATGCTTCACTGTGGGTACGTGTTCTTCTGGTGATGTGCAGTGTTGTTTCTGTGCCAAACATACCTTTTGAAATTATGATCCAAAAATTCTGCCTTGGTTTCATCAGATCATAGCAGATTGTCCCACATGCCTTTGGGAGACCTGATGTATTTTTTTTGTGTGTGTGCAAAACGTAGCCTAACCTGGATGTTTTTGTTTGTCAGAAAAGACTTCTATCTTGCAACCCTACCCCATAGATCAGACATATGGAGAATACAGGAGTTTGTTGTCACATGTTCTACACAACCAGTACTTGTCAGAAATTCTTGCAGCTCCTTCAGTGATGCTTTAGGCCTCTTGGCAGCCTCCCTGACCAGTTTTTGTATTGTCTTTTCGTCAGTTTTGAAGGGACGTAAATGGTAAATGGATTGTTACTTCTTTAGTACTTTTCTACTCTGAGTGAGCACTTAAAGTGCTTTCTACTGCAAGCCTCATTCACCCATTCACACAGCGCTTTATTCTATGCCCTTTAAGGACATTTAACTATCATGCACACGTTCACGCTCCGATGCATGCATCGGGAGAAATTTGGGGTTTTGCTGTAGGATGCCACTGAGCAAGCGTCAGGAAAATCCTACGAGGGCAGCTGAACTTTATTTGGGGTTAATCAGAGTTACTTTAACTGATGGCAGAGTAAGACTGAATGCTGTCATTAAAGCAAAAGGGGCTTCAACAGAGTATTGGTTTTAGGGTGTGTACACTCATGCAACCAGCTTATTGTACATTTTTGATTTCTTATATACAGTTTTGCTCCTTTTTTAATTGAATTTTACAGGTTATAGTTCACATTAACGGGGAAAGAAGTTTTGAAACGATTTAGCATGGCCTCATTTATTCACATCAAAAACACCCGGAGTGTGTTCACTTTCCATATGCTCTGTATGCACATACATTTACCCATTGCCTCATACTTTAAAACTGAACCCCCACATGTGGACCTTCACTGACTTTTAGTTAATGACCTCATCATTCTGTCACTATAACTATGCCTCTGAGAGATAGGTGGGCACTTGGTCATTGCCTGGATACCAAGCTCATGCTTTCCTTTATAACTAAGTCAGAACACTGTCGTGAGGCTTATATATTGATGTCAGTGGAGCAAGCGCATGTGATGAGCTACACCCACTCTAAAATCTGCAACAATTTAAGGTATTTTAAATGTAATCTTACTCAAAGCAGTTTGCATCATAGAGGGAGAGTTTTTCCTCAAACAGTCCTGTGATTCATGGTTAAAGAGTTCTGTAAGAATGAATGTGTGTGCCTGTCGGCTGCTGGAGTGTTAGTTAATCCTCTTAGCTCCAACGCAATGTCAAACACCGACAATGAGGCTCCATAATGTGGCTATCAGGAGCAATCTCATGGCTGTGGAGATGCCAAACAGCCTGGTGTGTTGGGTTAGGCCCCCAAATAGGAGAGTGCGCCTTCAAAAGAAGGGCTATATACCCCTCAGATTGTGTGGCTGCTGAGCAGTGACAGAGCTGCCTGTCACATTTTTCTCCCTGACTACAGGGGCTCCCTTTCAGAGGAGCTCTCAGGCCCTCCGACGTGACACACAAGCACCCTTCCGGCCTTGTTTGCATTCAAATGTGATAAAACTAAGAGGTGACTTTCCCCCCACAGCTGGGCAGAAAACGGATTAGGTCAAAGTGACAGGCTTCTTGGAGATCCTGCCTCGTCGGCTAGTCACACCGAGGAAGAAAGGAGGACTCACTGAGCCCAGCTTTGGAAGCCAATTGAGGCGCTTCGCTATTCCTTTCACACTTCCTGCGTTCCCAATGGCAGCTAGCCAGCTATGGTGACCAGACAAGGTTAGTCATTCAGCACAATCTCCTCCCAATTCCAAGAAGCAAACTCTCCACAGCTCTGCATTATTGTGGGGTTACACTTAAGCAGGGGAGTGCAAAGCGATGGTTTGATGAAGTACTTAACATAAAAACCTGCTGTTGTATTGGTTCAATGGAGTTATTCATTTTTATTCTGGAGATCTGATTGAAAGAAGCCAGTTATGGCTGACTATCACCAATGCATGTGTCTTCAGCTGCTCCCTTGTATTTTCCCCAAAGGGCCGCCACAAATCTGCACCAGCAGTTTGGCAGTGGTCCCTTCCTAACGCAACCCTCCATGGTGAGACAGGATTGTGTCCCTAACTGGAATTGAACACGGCGCCTTTCACTTGTGAGGCAAATGTGCAAACGGCTACACTGCGGTGACACTGTGCTGACCATCACTAATAACATTATTTTTCTGATTATGTGGCAGGATGTCCCTGAAAGCTACCATGAGAATTCCAGGTTCATGTTCCTGCAGCCCCCGTGGTTTCATAGCTCCTCAAACTGCAACGCTGAAATTCTTTTAAGACAAACCTACTGATACACAGAACAAACTGGTCGTGTAAACAGATATTTCTGTTATGACCTTATCTTTTCCTTGGTACAGTCTCTTGATTATCCAGGTCATTCTAGAAATGAAGGATAATTAAAACGACTGACCCTGTATGTTATAAATTTCTGTTGCGTATTTAGCAAAAACAAATAATAAACCATCAAGCGTACACTTTGTGTGAGATATTTTATTGCTACAGCAGTTAGGTAACAGGGCAGCATTAGTTGTTTTGTACCTTCGCCTTCTCCCTTGTATCCTCCCCAGGGAGTCGCTTCTAATCCGCTTTGGTCAGTTGGTTTATGCCAGATGCCCTTCCTGATGCAACCCTCTATAGTGAGGGGGAATTGTACCCCCACCTGGAATCAAACGAGGAATTTTCTGCTTGTAAGGCGAATGTGTGAAGCTGCAGAATGTAATGGCATGTGAAAGTCCTGGATGAGTTTAGTAAGATAAATACGGGAATTAAACTTGGAAATTAATTTGTTTTTGTTACGTCCTGATCTTTAGGGACTTACCCAGGGGTAGAGCACATGAGCCGTCTGGTGAAAGCAGCTTATTTAGGCTCCCTAGCAGGTGAAGCCAATGTCTTGTTGAGATGGGAAGAGCCACCAATGGCCAATTAGGACCTGGAAAGAAACAAAATACAAGCCAAACAAAGACTCCACTGATGGGGGGGTCTTTATAATATCAACACGGTACATTAGAGTGCCATATCATTTACTTGACCTCCAACATGACACACCTTCAGTAAATGTAACTCTAACTGAGCACTTTTTACTGCAAGCCTCATTCACCCAATCACAACTTACTCTACGGCTTTAAACACATTCACACTCCATCGCGAGAAATTTGGGGTTTGGTGTCTTGCACAAAGACTCTTTAGCATATAGGCAGGAGATGCCAGAGATTGAACTGCCAACCTTCCTGTTGAAAAACGACCCGCTCTACCTCCTGTGCCACAACTGCCCCATATATTGTATGGCTGAAGGAATAACAACCAGCACATAAGCCATTGGTTACTGTTCTGCATACTGGACAAAAAAGCCAGTGGATTGCGATCTGTGTCATTGGTTGATGGTCCAACATAGACCTCAAAAACGGCTCATGTGCTCTCCTCCTGAGCCGTCTGGGTATGGCACTTTGTATAGGCTATATAGGTTAACAGGGCTGACTTTGCTAGAGCAGTGATTCTCATTCCCAGTGAATGTAGGCAACACGGATGGCCAGACGGTTCCTAAATCCCAACCTTCCACGTCAGTGAATGGGAGGAGGTCACACTGAAATTAAAAAGTTCTCCTCAGATGAATTTTTCCCAACGATGGTTTGGGCTAATTTAAGTAGTTCTTTTCATGCTGATTTGGGTTCAAAGGATGTCCTTTCTCATAAGTGTGTTTTGAAGTACTGATTTGATGCTTTAAAATTGGGCTGTAACATCATGATTGGCAGCTCTGACCGACAATATCCTAGAGAAACCCCCACCAATCAGAAAATCCCCTATGAGCAAGGAAAAAAGCACCCTCCCTTTTAACAGGAAGCGACCTCTGGCAGAACCAGGCTCAGGGAGGGGCAGCCATCTGCCCCGACCGGTTGGGGAATGAGGGGAAAGAGAAGAGAGAAAGGAGAGCATAGGAAGCCAATACAGACTAAACGGGACATGTAAAGGGGTGGGCATAGTCTGCAGCAATTCTCAGGTGGGTTGTGGCATGGAAACAATGCTCAACTGGCACTAGGGTGACATAATATCCACACCATTACACCACCAGCTTCTGAATGTGTCAGAAGTTGCGATTCATCAGCCCAGGCAATCCTCTGTTGTCCAGATTTTGGGGATCCTCTGTGAACTACAGCCTCACCCTCAGAGAGTAGTGACAGCCAGTGTGGTCTTCTGCTGCAGTAGCCCATCTGCTCGTGCGTTCAGAGATGCTCTTCTGCATACCTTGGTTGTAACGAGTGGGTACTTGAGGCACTGTTCCTATCGTGCCGAAGCAGTCTGGCCATTCTCCTCTCATCTCTGGCATCAGCAGGCCCAGAGGAGTGCTGCTCGGGTGTTTTCGGACCCCTGGACAATCCCAGTAGATCAGCAGTCTGTGAAACTACCATGTTCAAAGTCACTTTAAATCACCTTCCTTCTTCATAATTGGTTTGACTTTCAGCAGGCTGTCTTTGGATGTCTACATGACTAAATGCACTGACCTCCTGCCATGTGATCAGCTGATTGCATGTTTGCACTAACAAACAGTTTAACAAGTATACCAAATAAAGTGGCCAGAGGGCACGTAAGCTCTAAATTGATCGGAAACACATTCTTAAAAACTGCTTATTTAGCATTTGGCTGAAACAAAACACAACCCTAAAAGTCAAATGAACTTTGAAAGCCAAATTTGGAGGATACGTACATATATTGAACGTGTTTGATGCTCTGCGTATCCATCCAGCTGCAGATTAGACAGGATAACCACCACGGCTGGTACAGCCTCCTCTCTGGATATTTCTAGGCACTAGTTGTCTGTTTATTATTGAGCCATGTTTCACTACTAAATGTATGCCATGCTCCACTCAAGTGTTTATTTTCCAAAAAGATCCCCACTCTCTGGTTTTTGGCCCCGGATTACAACCAGTTGACTGTCCCTAAAGCACAGTTTGTTTAAAGCTTATCTCCCTGTTGACATTGGCTTAATGCACTAGAAGACACAGGATGCTTCTATTTGAAAACAAGCAAACTCAGCTCCATGTACATGCTATGGGACAGAAGTTCACATCGCCACATGTTGGGGATTCTTTCTTCTGCGTTTTTAAATGCGGTGCTGAACATGGAAAAATATTTGACCTAAGGCAGAGCAGGGTGCCTTTATTGACCGCGTGGGACAAAATATTATTAAACCTCTGATAATGTCCCTAATGATCTATTTATATGTATTGATCATGGTACTGTAGTCCCTGCATGTGTTTATGCATGCACTCTTCTCAATGCTTGCTGGATTAAGAGCTCAGGAACTGGGGCGCCATCTGCAGGTGCGCTCTGTTTGAGGGCTGTTCACAGGGCTCAGTCACATGCACAGGCTCTGATGGCCAAAAATGTGACCGACTTTGACTTTTTTTAATTAGCCAATAATGAGTCTAAAACCACGTGTCATACTGATTTCGTTGGCTGGTTGTGCGGCCCTGTAATGAAACGCGAGGATATTCTCCACAATGCAATGAAAATAAAAATCTGTCATCATATTAATTCACCTGCTCCTTGTTTTAACTGACAAAAGTCCAAAGAAAAGATTTCCAACTTCATTGGATTTTGCACACAAATCTAGATTTTGATGGCTCCAGCATACTCGACAAAAGTTGGGATGTTTGAAATAAGATTGAAAAGTGCTCAGAATATTCAGCTAGCAGCTGTTTGGGAGAGTCCACAGTCAGCAGGCTAACTGGGAGCAGGTGAGGTATCGTGATCGGGTATAAAAGGAGCACCAGTCAAGGGCTCAGACTCTGCAAGCAAGGAGGGGTTGTGGTTCGTCCTGGTGTGCCAAAACTCATGACAGCATTGTTAGTCGGTTCAAAAGGAGCATTTCTCTATTCGCACCCTGGTCTGACGGGAGTTTGTGACATAGCAATCGATTAATTCGTGTAAGTGGAAACACATTTTACTATTTCCTCTGTGTTCCGCAGCACAAATTTCCCCACATTATTTTGTGTCCCTAAACACGACCATAGCCAGTTCTCTTCTACAGTGGGTGTAGAAAGTGAACACACCCCTGCTAAAAAAAAAAACCCCAACAAAACAGGTTTTTCCAATGTAAAAAAAAACAAGACCACAAAAAAATAATTTGAAAACTTTTTCCACCTTTAATGTGGCCTATATCCTATACAATTCAACTGAAAAAGAAACAAATCTGTCAGAGGGTAAAATATAAAAAATGTACAATAAGCTGGTTGCATAAGTGTGCACACCCTAAACTTAATACTTTGTTGAGGCACCTTTTGCTTTAATTCCAGTATTCAGCCTTTTTGGGTACACACCTGCCATCAAGAAAAAGATACTTTATTAATCCACAATGGGGAAATTCCACATTTCCAGTCTCAGCTCACTCATCCTGTTATGTGTACACACTTAACATGCACAAACAGAACCAGTAACATGCAGTGGAGGGGAGGTGAGAAAGAAGGCAGCTCATTACAGGCACCAGGAAGCGATACAGGGGTTCGGGTTGCTCAACGGCACCTCAGCAGCGCTCGGGGGGTGTGGGTGAAGTGACGCCTCTCCAGTCTCCAGTACACCTCCATATATGTGAGTCTAAGGTGGGTCCAAGGTGGGTGACTTTTGAACCAGTGGAGCTCAGCAGTCCTCTGTTTCACCAACAGACCCCAGATAAAGTTCAGCTGTCCTAATAGGCATTTACTCAGTTCCATCCTACAGCAAAGCCATGGTTCACAGAGAGCTGACAAAGCATCAAAGGATGTTATTGTTCAAAGGTATCAGTCAGGAGAAGGGGACAAAAACCTTCCCACAGCTTTACATATACCATGGAACACAGTGAAGACTGTGTTCCATGATTCGATTTTGATGCGATTTTGGAGGAATATCCAGAATCGATGAAAAAAATGAGATGAAAACTGGTCAGAGAAGCTGCCGAGAGGCCTGCACCATCACTGAAGGATTTCTGACAGGTACTGGCCGTGTAGAACATGTGACAATGATCTCTACTTTCGTGGCAAAGATGAAAATGACCGTCCAGTTTGTTACCAGCGAAAGGTGCAAAGCCGACATCTGTGCCCACAGCATGCTGAGCTGCTTGTATGTGATGGCACCACTGACTCTGAGGCATGCAGCAGGATTTTTAGCGACATATGCGGCCGTCAAGCCCACGGCGTCCACCGGGACGTCCGTGCTTATTTCAGCAGGACAATGCCAGACCACGTTCTGCACAGGCTCCAACAGCGTGTGTGTGCTTCACTGGCCTGCTGCCACATCAGATCTCTCCCCTACTGAAAATGGAGAATGAGACACTGGACCACAGACTGTTGAGCAGCTGAATGCTCGCAAGTTCACTGTGGGTATGGCGTTCTTCTGATGATGTGCAGTGTTGAAATTACAATAAAGAGCCTACCTACCAGTCACAGGTTATTGGTTTTATTGCATTTTGGAAAAAATCCAAACTTTTCCAGGAATGGGGTTTGTATTTTGTTTGATTTCATTTTTACCGCTCAGCAACAACAACAAAAAAAAAAACCAAAAAACGACCCACTGTTTCTTCTGCTACCAAGGAAACATTCGCCCTGAATCACACTGAGGTGAGCCATGCTTATTATAGGAGAGGACGGTAAGCTGTGTTTGAGAGGGGAGCTGTTGTGAAGGTGTTTCATCAGGTAAAGCTCTTTGAAGAGCTTCAGAAGAAATATCAGAGACACCTCAAAGCTCAAGTGCCAAACCACCAGCTAGACAGCTGTGTGTATTCCATGTCATCACTCACACATTACCTGTCAACACCCAGCCACACACACACATACACACACACACACACACACACACACACACACACACACACACACGCACACACGGTCATGTTTCAGTAAATTCAGAAGACATGACACTGACTTAGCCAAACCCTAATCACTCCCTACCTAACCTTAAATATTACCTTTACATCTAGACCATAACTTCAAACCAAATCTTCGTACTAAAAATTAATGATCTATGATACTGGGACTTGCTTTGTGCTCCTAGAAATGAATTTCCTCCACTAGATGAGTGCCACTGACCTGGTGGATGTTAAGTGGTGAACTCATTGCTCACTGTGCCAAGGTCTTACTGTGCTCTGCAAAAGTCTCGAGCCGTCCGTGTTTCTTTCAATTTTGCTGGGGAAGTAAGTGTGATTATTTACTGAAACGTGCAAACTTAAATGGAAATACAGTAAAAGGCAAGGCAAAAAGAGTTTGTACGGTTCTAAGCACTTTCCTTCCATCATCTTTCTTCTGTTTATCCAAAGTCAATATTTGGTAATGACCGCCTCTAGTCTTCAACACAGCCTGAACTCTCTTAGTCAAGTTTTCTTCTCGTGTCTTGAAGTCGTCTTCAGGATTAGTTCTCTAGGCTTCTTGAAGGACATTCCAAAGCTCTTCTTTGGATGTTGGCTGCCTTTTGTTCTATTCGGTGTAAAGATGATCCCACACTGCTTCAGTAATGTTGAGGTCCAGGCAAGACCTGTCTCTATGGACGCCCAGTCCAGTTCTTGTGTAATTTGGCATATCTCAGCCTTTTCTCCCTGTTCCCCTTTCTTAAGAATGACTTCTCGACAGACTATTTGTGATGAGGCTTCAGTGAACAGTCAGTGACTGCTGCTGGATTATTTCCTGTTTCTTAAGGACGTGGGCTCAGACGCTGTTCGTCTGCTGTAGTTCGTTTTCTTTTGTCCTCCACTTGTCCAGTTTCTGTAATTTTGAAGCGCACAATAAACACGATGCCAAGATACACCAAGTTTTTGGCTGTGTGGTGCAAAAATGGCTTTCATGGCTTTTTAAACTGTGTTATCTTTGGCATTTTTCGTGGAGTCAGTTAAAGACATGGGAACAATTTATGTGTTTTGTGACAGACAGGCTGCCTAAAGATACAATTTAAAATTGGGTCTTTGCTAAGTTGTCTGTTATGTGTAAACACAACACCGGTTCATTTCTTGTGTTAGGAGCCTTTTGCAAGGCTTTCATGAAATGATTCATAGCTCAGAGTTAAGTCGCTTAACAAAAAAAGAAAAAAAAAACGTTGTTCTGAAAATGATCAGGGACATGGACTGGACTGAAAATGAATGAAAAATCAGCGAGTGTCCAAAGAAACAGTTTGGAAGACCTGGAGAACTATTGCTTAAGATCACTTTAAAAATGACAAGACAGTCTGGCTCCTTGGAAGCAAAATGTAGAGAAAAGAGGGGTGGCTTAAGATTTTTGAGCAGTACTGTGCGTTGGGTTAACTGGGGATTTGGTGTAAATATGAGCGTGAATGGTTTCTGTCTCTCTGTGTCTGCCCTGCGACAGAATGGTGACCTGTCCAGGGTGTACCGTGGACCCCTCGATATTTGGGATAGGCTCCAGCCGCCCCCGTGACTCTGAATCAGACAAGCAGAAGAAGCCGGATCATGGATGGCCACAAAGTGTTTCTTGGGCGGCTGAGTAATGACTCAGCCACAGCCTGTATATAAAAGATGGATGTAGTTATTCACTCTGAAATTTGAAGCTGATAGGGATATATGTCTGTTTTGTAGACTTTGATAATGATACATCTGTCTCCTTCAAAATGTTCTTGACTTGGCTAGATGTTGTGAAGGGTTTATCTCAGTTAAGTAAAGAATTTTGTGATCATCCAAGTCAGCTGTTTTCTGTGGTCTCCTGGGCTTTTAGGTGTTACTGAGTTGGCCAGCACGTTCCTTATTAGAATGGCTGTTGTTCTAGCCAATCCTAAAGTTTTTTTCTGTCCCTCCATTTGATTTATATTGGTTTTCAGCCCACAATGCCACCCTTCACTTGTGTTGAGATCTCTTTGTACCTTGTATTGAGAGTTTCAGTCAACAGCTACAAAATAGTGCCTCAGCAGTGTGGTTTACACATTGCCTTGCCTAGCTTGAGGTGGGGGGGAGGCACAAGCAACAATGAGAGAGTTGCATCAGGAACGGCATAAAATCAAGCTAAATGCAAGTTTGGAATCAACTTCAGATGTTTTATCTGCTTAGGTTGCCATGGAAATAACGAGGGTACAGGCCTCTCCTGGCTGTGAAAATACTCGTCAGTCAACTGTCCCATTACTTTTGAGCTGTTTGTGTTTAAAAATGGCTGTAAGTCCTGAACAGGTAATGCAATCCTTTTGTCAAACTCCTTGAAAGTCCCTCAAAGTTCAGAGGCAAAATTACAAATAATGGGTCATTGTTCCTAAACCCAGGGGCCTAACTGTGTCCCATTCATTTGTATGGTGAGTTACACTGTTTTTTACAATCACCACCAGAATTGTGTTCCATCATAATATGTTGTCCAGTTAGGGAAGTGCTTCATTTAAGCATTGTTTGGCAGTCACTGATGACTCTGCAGTGGCTGAAGACTGAAAACCTGATGGCTGACAAATACCCTCAGTGGGACTGCGTGGTCAGCCTTTATTACCTCAGTAGGGACATCGAACAAAAGAAAAAGAAATGCTTCAGCACCTTGGAGAGAGACCCACTGACTTAAGAGATTAAACTGACCAGATGGTAGGATTCAAAATAAACAGATTTGATTGCTTAGTTGACATCAGCTCAGCACCCGCTGACTCTGCATTTAGGTAGAGGAACTTGTCCCGTTTTTTGATGCGCACTTTGATCTCTTGAGACAAACCCTTGAAGGTCTTGGTGTTTTCTTTACTACTGTATATAATCAGACCCAACATACAGTTATCAGATGGACCTTTGAGAGCAGCAGGAGAGCAGGGGCATCTTTGTGAAATACGTCAGTATATATTTATGACGGTAATCTGCAATGTTAGCAACGTGCTCATTTTCCCAGTAGAATTGGTAGCTTTTAAGACCCCTGTGGGAACCTATTAGAACCAAAGGTGTGGCAAACTGATGATGCATCTGTGCCACACGCATTATGTCTCTATTCTTACTAAATGCTCACCACACTAATGGACCAACATTGTTACATATTTCTGACTCAGCAAGTTCAGTTCTTTATTTGTAAGGCCGACTGAAGCCTTTCTTGTTGAGTTTGCGTGTTCTCCCTCCTCCTGCGTAGGTTTTCTCCATCTACTACAGCCTCCTCCCACAGTCCAAAGGCATGCTTGTCACGGTGATTCTAAATTGGCCTTTTTCTCTGAAGTCAGCCTATGCCAGGATGGATGGAATAGTGCCCCCACCCCAAATCCCCAGTCCCTGCCACTGCTGCCAATCTAGGTCCTCTGAAAGGCCCCATGTGACACCAGTTTTGCCTTGTTTAACACTGGCTTCCCTTAAAGCTCGGGGTTCAAGATTTCAAGATTTTGTTGATCACTTTCAGAGCTCTTCATGGTCAGATGCCTATCTGTATAAGTGAGATTCACATCCATACACATGGGATTGAAAGTGAACACATCCCTGTTAAAATATCAGGTTTTTCTAATGTAAAAAATGAGACCAAAATAAATAATTTCAAAAAAATTTCCCACCTTTATTGTGCCCTATAATCTGTACAATAATACTGAAAAGGAAACAAATCTGTTGGGGGAAAAAGATGAAAAATAAAAAATGTACAAAGAACTGGTTGCACAAGTGTGCACACCCCGAAAGTAATACTTGTGTTTTAATTCCAGCATTCAGTGTTTTTGGGTGCACCCCTGCCATCAGTTAAAGTGACTCTGATTAAACCCAAATAAAGTTCAGCAGCCCTCGTGGGATTTTCCTGACAGTTACTCAGTTTCACCCTACAGTAAAAGCCATGATTCACAGAGAGCTGACAAAGCATCAAAGGATCTTATTGTTCAAAGGTATCAGTCAGGAAAAGAGGACAAAAAATTCCACAGCATTACATATACCCTGGAACACAGTGAAGACAGTCATCAAGAAGTGGAGAAAATGGGAACTCCAGTGATGTTACAGAGAGCTGGACGTCCCTCCAAAATTGCTGAAAAACTGATCAGTGTAGCTGTCAAGAGGCCTCCAGTGTCACTGAAAGAGATGCAGGAATTTTTGGCAAGGACTGGTTGTGTCTCCTGAATTCTTTATATTTGTGGACTGTGGCGTAGGGTCACAAGACAGCGGCTTTTTCCTATACAGAAAAACATCCAGCTGAATTTTGCAAACAAACGAACAAACAAACAAATTAACAAATGAACAAATGAATGAATGAATGAACTTGTCACAATTTCAAAAGGTATGTTTATCATTAAAACAACACTGCACGTCACCAGAACACCACCATTCCCACAGTGAAGCATGGTGGTGGTAGCATCATGCTTTAGGGCTGGTTTTTTTTTTCCAGCTGGAACTGGGGCTTTAGTCAAAGTGGAGGGACTTATAAACAGTTCCAAATGCTAGAAAGCTGAAGCTGAAGAGGAATTTCATCGCGCAGAATGACAACAACCCCAAGCAGACATCCAAATCAACAAAAGAATGGCTTCACCAGGGGAAAATGAAAGTTTTGAAATGGCCCAGCTAGAGCCCAGACCTGAATCCAATTAAAAATCTGGGGGGGTGACCTGAAGAGGGCTGTGCACAAGACATGTTCTATTGAACTGCACAGGTTTTAGGTCACACTGAAGGTGGAAACATTTTGATGTGATTCATCTTGGTCTAATTTTTTTTTACATTAGAAAAGCCTGGTATTTTAACAGGGCTGTGTTCACTTTCTTCATCCACTGTGACGAGCAGGTCTCTTGAAAATCGACTAACCAGTGCTTTCCGGTGGTGCTTTGGTCCAGGCTAAAGACAAAAGGAGTTTGTGCTTTTGAGGTTGCGACTCCTGAGTTGTGGAAATCGCTCCCGTTGGCCTCACCAACTGTGGGCTCTGTTGACCCTTAAGAAGAAGCTTAATCCGTCAGTGCAAGCTTGCTTTTGTTTAGTTTTATCCATTTATGCAGCTTTTATTGTTGTAATAATATTATACTATGAGGCATGTGACTTCTAGTTCTATATAAATATATTTTACTTACCTTTGTTTTCCTTAACCTCATGTCCATCCCGTTCGTCTTAACAGGCTATATAAGGAATGCTGAAGGAAAGTTCACCACCACTACGCTCACTTGGACTCAAGGATGAACTGATTAGAATTTGGTGAGGTCACTGTTACCTCCTAAAACACGTGTTTGACTGCAACTCTGATGAAACTTTGATGGCAACGAAGATGTCAGAGGTGAAGTCAGAGATGTGAAATGGCTTAGGCTGAACTGAAAGGCAGTAATTCTAGTTTTGGAGTAGAGATGATTGGTAGGGGACTATGAGACATCAAGGTCATAGTTCAGACCTGCACCTGGTGACCTTAATGACATAAATGATGTGAATTATAGGGTGTGTTTGATATGCGTTTTATCTAGTCTATCATCAGCCGCGTATAGCTGCACCTTGGAGCTAAACTGACGTCTTTATTATTGCATGTGCTGATAGAAGGAAGCTTGCAGGTGAGCATACTCACAAAGGGCTGATGCACCGAATCAACTGATTTTAATTGTCTAATTTAGAACAGAGAGATGTGGCTTCACACCTGTTTTTCAGAGAGAAGTTAGCATGTGAAACGTTTTTGGTGAGTCTTCCCGTTTTCAAACCAAATCTCGCCCTTCGTCTGACAGCTATGAACTTAATTATATCTTCACATACCCTGATGACTCAGACAGAAGGAAAATTACGGAGCTGTCTCCATCAGTCAAAGGGGCCGTCCGGGAGCAGCCCCACATCATCCGTGTGGTGCACCGGCCCTCCTCCTGCTTCCTGCCAGGGAGGCCGATGAAAGAGCTGTCACGATCCTGTTAGCATGGCAGCTGCGAGAGAAGCAACAGCGAAGACAGCGAAAGATTTCCAGCCACAATTCTCACAAAATGAGCAGATTAATGTAAATGCCAAGGGCTGATCTCAGTCATCAGACACGGAGTCAGGTGAAGGTGCTCTCAGTAGGCATGAACACGGAATTACTATAGAGATGACATAAAGAGTGATAATTAATAGGAGCGGGATGCAGCACCTGGCACTGCATCAGGCTGTGGTTCACCGCAAGTAAGCAGCAAAGCTGTTACGGGTTTATGCTGGGAAAGACTAAGAATGACTATAGGCTACTGCACGTTAAGCTACAAAGCCTAATAAAAAAAACCACATTTCCACCCAGTTCACGTGCCAGTAGAGGTGACCGTGTAGCTTCTAACGCCAGAAAGTTCATGTGGAGGGTAAACGGGCAGATTTAAGGGTCTGGTTTAAAGCACTCCTAAATTTATAGTTATTATATATATGCTGTCTAGATATGATTTATGGTTAAGATAAGCCAGTATTTCATCCGTCCATCCATCCATCCATCCATCCATTACACCTAGGTTGTCGGTCTGTTGCAGGGCTATTCAGTATTTCAGTATTTCGGTACTTCTCTCACGTTGGGTGGTATAAAAAGATATTCCCATTCAATCCCCCCAAGCGAGTGAGGTTGAAATATCAGCCACCTTGACCTGTTGGTGTCACATGAAGCCAGAGCAGACACCCAAATGTATCCTCACACCCCCTGGATCTCATGTTGACCTTCAGTCTGTTAAATGAGGGTGGTTATATTTTTTTTGATTTTCCATCCATCCATCCCTCCATCCATCCATCCATCCATCTTTTGCTGCTTATGCAAGTTGCAGGGGGCCGCAGTGTAAGCTGAGACTCCCAGACTTTCCTGTCCTCAGCTACCCTCAAGCATGAGATATAATCTCTCCATTGTGCCCGGTGTCTGCCCCGGGGCCTGCACCTCAGCTGGGAAGAATCCTCGTAAGATGCCTGAACCACATCGACAAGTCTGCTTACTAGCAATGCTTCGAGTAATGCTAGTAGCATATGCATGCACCCCGTTTTGTGTTTTCATTTTTTATCATTTTTGAAAATACATTTTTTCATTTCACTTCACCAATTTGGACAATTTTTTGTCGGTCCTTTACATAAAAAGAAAAATCCATTTCAAATCTTTTGCTTTGCAGATTGTAACACAAAAAAATGGAAAAATGCCAAGGAGATGAATACCTTTGCAAGCTACTGTAATAAATCTAACTCCATGTCAATATGTCTCTTTTAGGATGCTTCCATAAGAATAGCGCAGTCACGGCTCCACATGCCTTTGGAACGACAGAGGTAAACTGAAGGAGGTATTTCTGGGTAATGAGAGGGAGGGTGACAGCCCTTTCACATGCACGCTGAATATCTGCGTTCAGGAAGTTCAACACCTGGTCCGTGCTGCTGTCACAGTGTGCGCATCCCGGCTATCTCCTTAAATTATCATGTCTTCATAGTCGTCCCCTCACTGATTCTACCTCCATATTAAGTCATTAAGTTCTCAGCCTCTCCCTCGAAGGTTATTAATAGACATAATTTGGACTTAATTACAGGTTTAAAACTAACCAGTAATGATAGGAAGCGCTGAGCTTCCCTTTGAAGTAAGACCCCAATCTTCTGGAAGATGGATAAGCACCGGTCCTGCAGATCACACTGATATCTTCATGTCAAAAGCCTCAGGGGTTATAAAGAGAAAGGTTTGTTAATTTGTAAAACACACTCCTGGTTCAGTCAGGAAGATTACATGCGTGAGCCTTGTGCGACTGCTGTGCTTGCAGTGGAAGCGGGACAAGTGCATGCTGCTTCTACATACATGTGTGTTTGAGGGTTCTGAGAGGTCATTAGTTGAGGAATTTGAAGCCCTTGGCAGCCTTGAATGTCGACGCCCTGTTTGAACAATATCTGTAATGAATCGCTCATTTGACTCGGGATTTTGCTTGGGAAAAATAATGGCTCTGCATTTAAGACATTTTGCATGTTTGTCAGTTTAGTAAAGCTCTGATTTAGCTGGATTTCTGTCATCAGTTCACTTATAAACACAGATAAAGAATATGAATGGTTGATTCAGATGTGGCCTGTCTTGAACAATGTTCTCTTTATGTGTCGTCTCCTGTAATTGTCTGTCAGCTCCCCCCTTCCTTCTCAGACTGTTTTCCCCCTGCAGTCAGACAACTCCAGGTTAGGTAAGTTTTACCTGCGGATGAACTCTGCACCACCTCCTCCTGTAGCTGGCAGCACCGGCAGCGTGCTCGTATCCACTAAACAAATGGTAAATTCCAGGTCCGTGCCCTGAGGATAGAATACTTCCACCAAACAAATAGCCCCATAAATACATGCATATAGGCGACGCCTGTTATAGAAAGAAGGTTTTCAGCTGGGCTGCAGCTCATATCAGTGTAAAGATCATGTTGCTGGTTGTCAGAACATTTTCCTGCTCAAAATGACATTTACATCATATCAGCGTGATGAACTGTTTTCTCATTTTGTGAATTCCTCGGCTGCTTTGCACAGCAGTAAATCACAGTCTTAGCTTTTAAAAAGCAATCAGAAGTAAATGTAGTTTTACGAGATAGCGGAAAGGTGCTTTTATGACATCCAATTCCTAAATCCATAGGCATTCATTTGGAGTTGGTCCCCCCTTTGCAGCTACAACTTCCACTCTTCTGGGCAGGCTTTCTACGTGATTTCGGAGAGTGTCTGTGGTGGAATTTTTTCCCATTCTAGAGCAATATGAGGTCAGGCACTGATGTGGGACAATCTCCATTCCAGTTCGTCTCAAAGAGGTTCTCTGGGGTTGTGGTCAGGGCTCTGTGCAGGCTAGTCAAGTTCTTCCTCACCGAACTCATCCAACCATGCAATTATGGAGCTGGCT